>JAVHZZ010000001.1:275662981-275677981 GCA_036250195.1 Mixophyes australis | reverse complement strand
TTTATATCTTTATGTTCTGTACATACTATGTACAATGTAGTTATTACATTTTAATTATAATTGCCATTTAATTTGGTTTCCATTGATAATAAATGGATCTTGAGGGCAATAAGCAATTTCCTGAATATGGCCCTCTTTATGTTACCTAAGTTTGAGTGCCAAAACAGAACATTGTTTTAGCCTATTCATCAAAGTAGTGTTTCATTGGATTAGGTTGGTCTTCTCACTCAGTGACCAGCATCATAACTGAATCAGTTTGTATGGCCATGTTCTCTAACATTGTGTATTGTATTGAAACATTTCTTCCTTCCAGTGCAAGTTAACACCCTGCTAATTGGGTTGCTACTTTATTGGAAATAAATACAACCGTGATTACTGCAATACATTATAATTCCTGGCTCAAAGTGTAATATTTGCCAGTTTGATGCCAGCTATATGCCATTTTTTTCTGCATTAATGGTAATGGTATTCCGAGTGTGTAAATATTCTGTGATAATTTTAGTTTAATGGATTGGAATCTTGCTGTTACCATGGGGATAGGTTTCCCTTAATGGCAGTAAACCTGACCTTTTCACAGATCTTTGCCTTTTATATGAGTTGTTTTTCACTGCATGAGTGGCTGTGACAGCTGGTCTATGTGCGTTGTCTTCTTTTCATCTCAAAAAAAAAAAAAAATCACCCAGATTGTTATTTTAGTATCAAAAAATAGAACAATTACTGTAATCCAAGGATTATCTCATATATTTTTTTTATATGCAATATTTTTTATTTATTTATTGGGGGATATATCTCTTTTAACATTTTTTACATATTTGAAATTTAGATCATAATACATCAACCAAATATTTATTAATACATTCTTGTAAAACAAAATGTAATTTTAGAGAATTGGTAAACTTGGGCAATAATTATACAGATGGCCGTAAAATATTAACATGTCTCTGAGTTCTATCCAAACTAAACTTCAGGGCCCTGGAACTGATATTGACTCACAAAAAAGCACTTAAGACATTGCGGTCCATTTGTAAAATTATTGTGTATATCATAAAGATATTTTCAATTTTAAATAATTATTATAAGTTAGTTTCAAGCTTTCCAAGGTATCATGGGTTTAAAAATCCTTTTTGGATGACGGACGGATCCTGTGCCTTGCCTCGTGACATCTCTTGACTGGAAAATGCTGGTGTAGCTTGGTACAGACCCATGTGTTTTCCCATTTAGTTTTATTTGTTCTCTCATCATCTTTGACCATATGTATTTGACAACCAATATGTGTTGTGAGGGAACACTCACTGCACAGTCCATTGTGTCTAAGCTGTCTACCATCTTCTTTATACATTGGTGCTTTGCTTTACATGCATGTCATTTATATGGTATCCCTATCGCACTTTCCCTTACATGCACTTGCTTCTTGTGCACTCTGTGCTTTCAGGAAACTTCTTATCTCTGTGCCTCACTTCAAATATGTTTACTAGGTCATATGCCCTAGTAGCGTCAAAGTGTTAAGTAAAATCCATTAAACTAAAGGTAAAGTATATTTATTTATTTATGAAAAAGCCATATTTTAACACTTTAAGTACCAGGAGCATAACATCAACTGTCAACAGACTGATTTGCTGATGCCATATTTCATCAGAAAGACACATAATGCCAAATTAAATTGTTCTCCTAAAAAAACACCACAGCCCATGGTACTTCAAGAGTTAAATGCACAGTAAGGCTCTTTCTTGGAGCATGGACAACAACCAGCTTGCTGAAAAGCAGACCAGGTGAGTAAAGAGTTAAGGTCCACAGTCCCAAATACAGTCCATCCTGTCAGGCCATCTGAAAGCTCAGGAATTATTTGGTGGATTTTTCAAGTTCTCCTGTGTATGTTACTGACATTGTAAATACTGGTTTGCATGAATTTTTAAACTCCAAACAAAATGTCTGTTTAACTTCTGGTTAATATACTTACCTAATAATCAGAATGTCATGTGCTACTGATCTAGGCCATGCTGCAAGGAATAGTGAGGTCAGACAACTTTCAGTGGATTGGCTTAAGAGTGTTAGACTTACCCATGTTCGTAAATGGAACCTACAGTTTTGGTTTAAGGGGCAAAAATAGTAATTTTGTATGTGACATTCATTATTGTGTTAATTTTTTTCACTACTTGGGGTTTTATTAAAAATCAGAATGAAAGGATAAAAGTTCTCTGAGTAGCATATCAGAGAATATAACCTCCATCTGATTCAACAAATTTTAAAAGGAAAAAGCATTATTAAATTAAGCATGCTTAATTGATTTATTAATTGATTGAAACAACCACAGAAGATGTTCTGATCTCTTCCTTGCTGTCAAATATTGCCAGAAAGTCTAATTTAAATATTCATGATATGAAGGTAGGTGATCGAATGGAGCCTAAATAGAAACACTGGTGTTTGGTTATTTATTTTTACTTGAAATTCTTCTTCATGTTCATTTTTTTCTTATTTTATCATTCCTACCTGAAGTTCTATTGTAACTGATAGTGGTTTAGCACTAGTTTAATACATTCTCCAGTCATGCTTGTAAACATGAATTCTTTTAAATAATTGAAACTGTAAGTAAGTTTCTCTACGAATTACATTTACTTGGAAAGTGCTTTAAGATGAGGCTGCACAATAAACAAAAATATTAGTGCTGAATTAGTTATATTTTTTTATCTGAATTGTTATTGGCCATTAAGGCCTTGTATTGTCATCTGCTAATGATCTTGAAAAAGACTAAAGATTTTATGGCAATCCGCTCATAGAAAGGAAAAAGCGTAATTTTGCTTTGGCATCCAAATGTGAAGAAGACAGATCTAATTACATTTTATTAAACTGTTTACACAGTACTCCTCATGCCGTTGTCAAGTTGCCGTATTATATACTTTCATGCACAGATTACACATTCATATAACTTGCATCCAGAAATAATTGAAATCACATGTTGGAAATTCATTATCTTACAGCAACATTGCTGACTGTAAATGAAAGAATAGCTTACAACCAATTGCATTTCCAATGACATTTAATTTAGCTCAATAGACAATTTACTAGATGCCCACAACATTTCCTAGATACAGTGCCCTTATGTTCCATTTTGACCCTTTTAGTTATACATCTATGTTTTTTGGGTTTGTTTTTTGGGATTTTTTTGTTTATCTTTTGTTTTTGGGTTTTTTAGGTTTTTTTTTTCCTTTTTTTTATCTTTCCCATCTTTTGTTTCTCTACTTGTCCTATCCCTCCTGCCCTTAACTGTCCTCTCATAGAACCGTCTGCCCCCCCTCAAGAAGTAAAGTGTGTCAGCACAAAGTCCACCGCAATACTGGTAAGTTGGCAGCCACCCCCCACAGAGAGCCATAATGGCATTCTTGCTGGATACAGCGTACTCTATGGTGCTTTGAACTCTGAGGACCCAAAGCCAAAAGAATTGAAGGACATTCCACCCCAGACCACCGAGATCCTTTTAGAAGCGCTGGAAAAGTGGACTGAGTATCGTATTACTGTTGTGGCACATACTGCAGTGGGACCTGGCCCTGAGAGCTCGCCCGTTGTTATACGCACTGATGAAGATGGTAATTTTTTGTTTTAAATATTTATTATTAATAACATCTTATATTGAAAAACGTTACAAAAGTTCTTGAAAGGTTCATCAGCTACATAATATATATATGTATGTAAATATATATATATATATATATATATATATATATATATATATATAAATACAAGATGTACAACACTCTCTCGCAGTGTTTTTGCAGTAAGAAGTTAACTGTGCATCAATCTGGTTGTATAAAGGTATTGTTGTTCAACATTTCAAGCAGTAGGGAAGGGGAGGTATAGGACAGTGTAGAAGACGAACTGGTGTAATATAGGATTCTAGGAGGGAGGGTGAAGAGGGCTAGAGGGGGATGTGGGGAAGAGTGGGGAATTGATGCATCGAGTAGGAAGAAATAGTCTTAACTGGTGGTCCTCTTCCAGGACTGGTTCTTGTTAGAATTGGAGCAAAGGTTGGTTGTGGTAAAAAGCCCATGGGGAATACGCTCTTATTTTTAATACCTTTGTTAGTTATAGTTGTAGTTAAATCAATCCATAATTAGACAATTTATTAACCTATAATAAATCTAACCTAGTGAGTTCCTAAAGAACTTTACGTCTTTAGTGTATGATTTGTGGCAAATCAACCTGCCTTATTTATAAAGTTTTCATAGTTTGAGAAGCTAGATACACAGGTTCTGTAGCTGACATGACCTAGATATTTTATTTCATCTCGGAGAGTTATGAAGACTCTTTAAAAAAAATATAAGGATGATAGTAAAGTATTCTGTTGTTTTTTTTTCTCCTCAGTGCCCAGTGCTCCACCCAGAAAAGTTGAGGTGGAAGTACTGAACGCTTCCGCCATTAAAGTGTTCTGGCGTTCTCCTGTCCAAAACCGCCAACATGGCCAAATTCGTGGCTATCAAGTTCACTTTGTTAAAATGGAAAATGGAGAGGCAAAAGGGCTGCCCCTTATAAGAGATGTTATGCTGGCTGATGCTCAGGTGAGAAATGTGAGAAAAATAGTAGGGGATTATTGCATAAGTAAGACAAAATGGATCAGAATCATTGTTTTTTTTATGTGATGGGCAAAGTTTGCTGGAAGATTGGAACCTGTAGTATAGACTAGTACTACATTAGCAAATTATGTGATTTGGAAATACCTACAAGTTTAAATTGACTTGATTAGCTTAGATTAGATTTACATGCAGTTATCATTACTGCATCCACATAATAATATTCTGTCCAGTTTATTGCAAATTTTTTCCATGGCCTCAATTGTGGATTGATGGTCTGTGACTGCATTTGGTAAACGACCCTACAACTACCTTGTGTAACAGGACTAGCGTGCAAATACTTCAGACTTTAGGTGACACGATAGAAGGTTCTATGTATGTCACCACTACAGGTTAGGCATTATGCTCCGTACTTTGTCTTGTTATCCACTGCTGTTGGTCATCATTTCTGACCTCTTCTGAACACTTTTCAACTCTTGCAATTCATATCATTGTTTCTTCCTTTGTTTGCCTCCCCTTGCTCAGTGGGAAATGGATGATACAGCTGAATATGTAAGTAATATCAGCTTTTTGTTGCTTCACCACTGTGCTTACTATAATTGATGTTGATGCATGTTTGTATTATGATAGCTGTTGTTTACATTTACTTAATGTAGGATTTTTTATGTGTATTAAGCATAACTATTTTAACCTTATTGGTCTTATTGCTGATAGAACCATATATAAGATAGCAAAAGAACATTGTTTTGGGAACTCCAAATTCACCCCTGATCTGCTCAAAAAACTTTAGGACACCACCACTATATAATTGTCCTAAAGTAGCCACCCCATGCGTTAGCCAAAGGGATCCCCCTTCCACAGGCAACATTTCTATAACTATAATCCTGCAGATAGGGGCAGCTTCAGGCAGGTGTGAATTTTAGATTTTAACAAATTGAATTTTCATCTGCACAAATTCAGACATATCGTGGGCGACCCATATGTCTAAATATTTTAACCAATGTGTCCATTTTAATAGCAGCCAATTAACCTACTAGTATGTTTTTGGAGTATGGGAGTAAACCGAAGCAAACCCCGGGGAGAACATTCAAACGCCACACAGATAAGGCCATGGTCAGGAATCAAACTCGTGACCCCAGTGCTGTGAGGCAGAAGTGCTAACCACTAAGCCACATTGCTGCCATCATGCTACCTTGTAAACGAAAAATAAAACTAAATGGTTTAGATGTGTATGAAAATCTGAAATAATCTTTAATTTGTTTCAGTCACAAGTTTCTTATTACCAATAATGTTATAATCACCAGAAAAATAAAATGTACAATTTGCCGATATGATGGTCTCTCCGAGGGCTTGATCACACATTAGAGCAGAAGTGGGCTGTGCATGCATTACTCTTTTGCTAAGCTGGCTGAAGCAAAGGTCATTAATTCATGTAACGTGGTACTTCGCCTGAATAAATTCTGAAAATAACTGTGCTTTTTACTGGGCCTATGTACTTCTATAGAAATCTCAGGAATAATCTAGTTTTAGCAATTCCCTGATATAGGAGAGACAGACTGAAGGTCTATTTATAGTTATCACTAATGAAGTATAGGGAGAAACACTGGCACACAAGCAGCAACTGGGGAGGGGGGGCGAGGGGGAGGCATTGTGAATTAAATAGAAGGATATTTCTAAGTGCATTTATGTTATGATCTTTAAATATGTTGTATTACTATAGGCGAAAGATGATTCACATTAAGAATACATGCTGCTTTGTTGAGTTTTACTAGGTTATCTTTCTCTTTCTGTAATAGTTATAAAATGTATTTCCAGATCATAGCATAAGAGCGCTTACACTTATCCTTGTTGCCTTCTATTTTTATTTATGTTAAAGGGATATCTCATACTGAGTCGGGGAAGCTCAAAAATATACACACATACCAGGCAGCCTTAAGTATTTATTATTTTTATTATGGATTAAATGTATATTTTTGTTACTACAGTGCGTACTGTGTAGATTAGGTATTGAAATTTGTGGATTATACATATTTCAATTTACTTAGCGGAGTATTGTATTTTTCAGCATAACATCACTGGATACTGCAGTTTTTTATTTTGCATCATAGATGATTGACATTGGAGCTAGCACAATTGCATGTAACTGCCCTATCCCATCTATGGACTATGTCCGCTTTTATAAACACTCTGTAATTTGATATTTACATCCTGCGTTTTAAGTTTCAATCTCCATGTTGATCGCTGGTTACAAAATTGATTCACAGTATTTTGTATCACCTTTGTTAAAGCATTCCTTGAATGGTACTTTAATGTATGGGTAACATGTAAATGAGAGATATGCTGGTGTAATAATGATTTTGATGCCTGATGCAGTTTTAGTGTTCTGCGCTTGCAGCCAGCATAGTTAAACCCCTCTGCATGCCAAGCATACTTCAGTGACAATGTGCGAAAGATTCTTGTCGGTCTGTACTATATGATTGTAAATAGCTAAAACAAGCAAGGAAGAAGGAAATACATTTGGGAAGCATCCTCTGTATTAGTACACACACACACAAACACAGCGCACAGCTGTATTCGGTGGTTTAGAGTAGGAACCGCAACAAACTTATATTGAGTTTGAAAAAGGGTAGTCTTTAAAAGTGAGAAGTGTCACTGTAAAACATGTAATTTCAGCAAGAATGGTAATGTTCCTGAACCCAACATCATAATATTTTGATCTGCTGCCTTCCCCTTTATTTCAGTTCACTCTTACTTTGTGTATAGTTCCAAGAGACTAACAAATATGTAACCAATAGTTGCCTACTCTCCCGGAATGTCTGGAAGACTCCGAATTTATGGGCGCTCTCCCGGACTCACAGAAGAGTAGGCTAATCTCCCGGTTCCTAAAGACCAAAGTAATAAAGTGGTGGGGGCGTGGAATGGGATGTGAATCCCTCGTCATTGTGGCCCTGCCCCCACTGCAATTGGTCAAAAAAGGTGATTGATGTTTAGGAGCAGGGCCAAATAGCGCGATCCGCCAGCCCCCGCCCCCCCAAGTTTGCCAAGTAAGATGTAACCTCTTACTTCAAGAAACCCATTACAGATTATACTTTACAAAAGCTGCACTTCACAAGCCTCTGCTATTTACAATGCTGATACATTTGCAGCATATGTCCATTTATTTCAAGGAAACTGTATTAGTACTGTAACACAGGACAACTCACGATTTAGGGCTTCTCTCTGTTTAACACAGCCCCTTAGTAAAGTCTATTGCCGGTTGTGAGGAATCAAAAGAACCCTTATCACCCAGAAACACTGTACCTCATTTTTCACACAGATAGGAGATGAGTTACTATACTTTGTATCCCTGGTCCCCTCATCGCAGACTTCATTATGATAGAAAATATGTTGTACATAATGTCCAGTCAAAAGGGACAAATGTATTTCATATATTAAGTTATGTTCTAAATATGCCTGCAATTTGTACAGCGATAGCTTTATGCAGTTGTTATGCTCTGTGCACGTACATTTATATTATGTGGATTATCACAACCCAATGTTGTAATATTTAGTGTAAGTACTGCTGCATTTACTTTTTTAAATAACACTTTCAAAGAGATCCTTTGGCACTATAGCAGGTGCAAACATTGTGTGACTGAGCAGGTAAACAGACTAATCACACCATTGTCATTGACGGACCCATACTTATTAAGAGATCATTGTGGTCAAGATATTAACATGTAGCAAAATGTTAATTTAACGATTTAGAGTATTTTTTGCTAAGCACCCTGTGTGTATATGCAGACATGCAAATAAAATGTGTTTCACAAAAATTGTCAAATCTGCTATCTCCAGAGTTGCTGTTTATCTGATCACATACATCGCATTGTGTGCAGGGAATTAGATACCGCATATCCACCCCTTATCAGGTGTGAGTAGAATATAAAATTTGAGGGAGGATGGCTGAGAGAGGGTGACACCTCTGGATGAAACACTGAGCATGATATGTGGATTCGTCAGTGACTCTGTGGTGCAGGGCGATGTGTGAGCCAATATCCCAGGTCAGGAGACACAGGATTGCTAGCAGCTTTAATTCACAATAGGACCACGTACCTTTGCAATGCAGTATCAGCGAAGACTAAGCACCACACAGGGTAACTACCAACTAGGGCTTAGCTAGTGGGTAATCTTATGGCAGTAATTCACTATTATTATGTATGCAAATAAACTGCACATTTATATTTGTACTTAATCCTTTACCTAAGCCGTTTGTACCCACGTGGAGACGCCCCGGACATGTGTCTCCACATCGGTGGTGTCTGTTTACTATGGAATGGAATTTGTCAAGGAAAGAGGCATTACAAGTACTTCTGCTGTTCTCCTATCGCTATCGCCATCTCAGGATGGTGATAGCAGTGGCTCTGGACAAAATAAATGATTTACTGTATAAACCAGAAGGATGGTTCAAACATGCAGTGGCCTGGCAAAACGGCAAGTTCAACCTTACCTCTGCCAGCCAATATTGCCATGGAGCCAAGTATCACTCAGTCAAAAATTTATGGTTAAAAAGCTGCAAGGCTAGGCTGCTTATCGCGGCGATAGAAAATGACTCTCTCAATTAAATGATAAACTTGATGAACACTTAAATCACAAGCAAAATATCTTCATGGACAGCAGCAGTGATTCAGGCTGTGAATTTAAATCAATCTCCTGAATTGAAGTAGTGCATATTATTATTTAATCAGTGCTAGTTTGAATTTGGTGTGCAGCCCATGCATTTAATAACATACACCATTCCATATCAAGGAGGAATTTAAATGTAAGTAGAATGTTTTGCTGTGGCAGCTTTTTATTGTTCCAGTCTAATTGATTTCATTAAATTGAAATGATAACTCTTGAATATGTCTTAAATAGCAAAGAATAAAGCTGTTGCACTCTATATATACAAGTGCCTTATTTATTTTATTTATTTGTTTACAGTTATTTATATAGTGCATACTACATATTACACAAAACTATCATGATCATCAACAGCAATTTATATAGCGCCACTAATTCCACAGCGCTGTACAGGGAACTCACATCAGTCCCTGCCCTATTGGAGCTTACAGTCTAAATTCCCTAACACAGACTAAGGTCAATTTGATAGTAGCCAATTAACCTATAAGTATGTTTTTGGAGTGTGGGAGGAAACTGGGACACCCAGAGGATACCCATGCAAACACAGAGAGAACATACAAACTCCACATAGAAAAGGCCATGGTCAGGAATCGTACTCAGCGCTGTGAAGCAGACGTGCTAACCATTAAGCCACTGTGCTGCCCACACTACAGAGAATATTTAACTGTTCACATCAGTCCCTGCCCCAGTGGAGTGGAGCTTACACTTTATTTTCCCTACTGCACATACATGAGTTAGTTTTCCCAGAAGTCAATTATAGCAGCAATGCTACATCAAAGTTTTTTTTTGTTTAAAAAAACAAATTAAGTACCATTTAAAGCATGCTTCTTAGTTTTACAATGCATCTCTTTTTTTTCAAAATCTTTCTGGAGGGAAAAGAGGTATAGGAATATAGACTGTCAGTCGGCTACAAAGGCTTTCAGTTTGGCATGTGAGGAGGGAGAAGAAGGGACAGGATGGCACAGTGAAAATCTAGCTCATTGTGGCTTTCCACAAAGCCACAGTGGTTTATGTTAAAATACACACACACACACACACACACACACTTTTTTTTTGTTAATAAACTTTTTTATTGGTTTTAATCAAGGTACAAAAATGAGAACCATCAGTAAATCAACAGGTGTTATGGTGCAGTGGTTATTGACAAGACAATATCAATGCACAAAAAATAGTGTTTAAACAGATGTGAGAAACCTAGTTGTACCACGGGGCAAGTTTACACCGAGGTTTTTTAGAGGGAAGACGTACAATGGGGTGGGTAAAAAAAAGGGGGGGGAGGGATATTATTTGGCAATTGTGGGAGTGGAGGGGAGAATGTAAGCAGAAATGACTCTCAAGTGTTATGTAAGCGGCTGGGGAGATTGTAGAGTAAGGGAATATGTTGCAGTAGCTCCGTAGTGATCTGTCCAAGGCGACCAGACCGCCTGGAATGTAGCAGGGGTGTCGTTCAATTTGGCTGTTATGCTCTCCTTACAGTAAGTGGCCCATACATTCTGAATAGTGCTGGAGAGAGAAGGTTGGGAGATGTTTTTCCAGTGTGCGACTATAAGGCAAGTTGCTGCGTTTATTACATGACGGATCAGTTTTTGCAGGTGGCGAGGGGTGTCAGGGATAGACCTGGACAGCAATGTGTACAATACAGAAGGCGGCATATTGATGCCGGTGGCATTTAATATGAGTGAATGGATTTCTCGACTATAGAGTTATATTTTTGGTCAGGTCCACCATATATGCAGCAGGGTGCCTCTCTGACTTCAGGCCCATCAGCAGAGGTCTGAGAAGCGAGGAAAATTGAGTGAATGCAGGTGGGGACCCAGTACCATCTATAGCAGATCTTGGGAACGTTCTCTGTAACCCGAACTGATCGATGCTTTGGCCAGATTGTTTGATTTTGGCCCATTCTTTCGCATCCAGTTTCTCCTCCACATCCCATTCGCACTCCAGTTTGTGGGGGGTTTTGTGGTTTGATTGTGTTGGAGCAAGATCTGGTATATGGTGGAGATAAGGCCTTTGGAGCAAAAGGAGCCGCAGCAGAGATTTTCTAGAGGTGAGCATTTCTCAGTGACGAAGAGGGAGCTTGAGTGAAGTAAAATAAAGTCAGGTATTGGTAAAATATGTGATTGGGGAGTTGCAGTGTGTTTTTGAGGGCTGTGAAAGTGGGAAAAGCTTGCATAGGGGCTAGGCCACGTACGAAGAGTATGTTGTGCCGTGTCCAATGACAGAAAAGTTGCTCTTGGCCCGGAGGGAATGCATGTGAGTTCCAGAGTGGGGTGATTTATATGTAGCCGGAGCGCAATTGGTAAGTGATGTGGCTGTTTCCCATATGGAGAGGGAGAATTTGACCGTGAGAATGTGGAAAGTTGCTTTAGATCTCTGATTAGGGGGTGTACATAGAAAGGAATATGGTGAGTAGTGGACTAATAAGTCTGATTTAATGTGTGTCCACACTTTGTGGTGTCATGGGGAATGCCAGGCCACGTTTTGGGAAAGATGAGTAGCCAGATAATATTCCTGCAGGTGGGGGACTCCCAGGCCTCCCGTTGTCTGGTGTTTGTGAAGGATCCGCATTTGGATTCTGGGTTTTATTCACATACTTTTTTTTATGGGATTGCTGCTTTAACCTACAAGTATGTTTTGGAGTGTGGGAGGAAACCGGAGCACCTGAAGGAAACCCACTCAAACACATACAAGTAGCCCCAAATTTGCGTGGGTTTCCTCTGTGTGCTTCGAGTTCTTCCCACAATCCAAAAACATACTGGTAGTTTATTTGGTTGCTGACTAAAATGGACCCCAGTGTGTGTTTGTATGTTAACGTGTTAGAGAATTTAAACTGAGACTAAGCTTCAATCCCAATTGTAAAGCACTATGGAATCTGCTGGCACTACATAAATAAATGTTGATGATGGGGCAGGTACTGATGTGAATGACAAAGGTTTTCTGTACAACACTGCATAATATAGTGGCACTACATAAATATAAATAGTATAACTTATACAAAATTATCCCTTATTGATGTGGTAACTGTTTCCAGTAACTGTTAATGACAATATTTGTCTCTCCAGCCTGCAGAAATGTTTGCGTTATTAAAATATTTGAAAACTTAAAGTTCTGTTCTTCTGCATTAAAGGCGATCTTTGGATTTGGTCCATACTTTCACCTCTCTTCAAAGATGCTGCTACTAAGCATGCTCGTCAGAGGGAATTCATGAAATAAACTTTTTGCTTTCTGAGCCATACTCCCCAGCAAAGGCTTACATTTTGGAAGAATAAAAAAACATAACTTTTTTTCAATGTGAATTGCTTTTGGGAATATATGCTGATTATTAACAGTCATCATATAGTACTGTGCTACTCATTTAAGCTTAATGAGGCATATTTCCAATGTAACTTACTGTCTTTGTTAGAGCTCTTGGGAAAGGCATTCTGGTATAATGGTCCTGTGTGGTTTATATTGTGATATTTTTCAATTTCTTGTTTTCTTAACTGAAAGCATCCCTGTGATTTGTTTGATTTTAGAATGTTTAGTGTGATAGCATGTGCCAATTCCTCTGACATTTCTTGCATTACGCTCAGAACTGTGTCTTCTCAGACCATTAAAAGTTTATATATATATATATATATATATATATATATATATATATATACAAGTTAACCCGTGCATGATACTCATGCATTCTAGTCAAATCAAGCTACTTAAGGTGTTAAAAAGGTTCTTGTCATGCATTTGGGGCTAGGCCAGGCCTCCTCAGGGGAAGAGCGTTCCTTCCCGACGTAAGCGCCCTTTTTTAACGTGGTTTTGTCCACATGTCACCACCTCATCATTTTTCTCCATCACCTCATCCTTCATCTTTATCGCCACATCTATCCAGATTTCTATCCAGACACAGGGATCTCTCTCAGCGGTCCTGAGTATCACACTCCTCTCGCTCTGTCACCCCTGGCAACCACCAACCACTCCCCACTGTCACCCCCGGCAACTACCAACCACTCCCAACTGTCACTTCTCCTTCAAGAAATATATATTTATCTTTTTTAAATCTTTATAAACACTTTTAACAATTAACAAATTAAATTAACAAATTAAAAACATCTTAGTATACCAAATTTCAGCCCTTTCTGAGTTTTTCTTTCCACACACACACACACTAAGAATTTAGTAGGTCAGTGTATAACTCCGCCCAGCAGGTGGCGCTGCAGCTTGGGTTTTTTTTCCACACACAGACACACGCCACTAGGCTTTTATATAGTAGATAGATATATATATATATATATATATATATATATATATATATATAGGTATGTATATATATATATATATATATATATATATATATATATATATATATATATAGGTATATGCATGTATATGTGTGTATCTGTGTATATATATTAGAGATGCTCACTGACCCCCGTGAAGTGGTTTTGGTTCTGGATTAGCTTCGTATTTTGGTTTTGGCAAAACCACCCTCGTGTGTTTTGGTTTTGGATCTGTGTAAGTCATTTGCAGTCAATTTTGACCACCTCACAGGTCACAATATTATTTTCATACACTTTCAAACAAAGATTGCAGCAGTTCTTTCCAGTGATAAGAAAAAGGCCATTGTCATGCCTGGGCATAAGACCAAAAATTCACCTCTTATGTGTGGATATCTCCTGAGGATATGTGATTTCTGATAACGACACAAATATTGTTAGAGCGGCAGTTCCTAAAGTGTGCGCCGCGGCTCCCAGGGGTGCCACGGTGCTGTCACTGGGGTGCCGTGGGCCAGCCAAAAAAGAAAGAAAGAAAACGGAAACTTACCAAGCGCGCCGGGACCCAGCAGCATCCTCTCTCCCGCAGCTGTCACTGACGTCATTCAGTGACAGCTGCGGGAGAAGAGGCTGCTGGGTCCCGGCGCCGCGCGAATTGGTAAGTTTCTGTTTTCTTTCTTTTTTTTTTGCCTGGCGCGGGGCAGAGGGAGGGGGACAGAGGGCAGACCGAGGGCAGAGGAGGACAGATGGCAAAGGAGGTGGACAGATGGCATAGTAGGAGGGGGACAGAGGGCAGACCAGATGGACAGATGGCAGAGGAGGAGGGGGACAGAGAGCAGACCGAGGGCAGAGGATGAGGAGGACAGATGGCAAAGGAGGAGGACAAAGGGCAGAGGAGGAGGGGGACAGAGAGCAGACCAAGGGCAGAGGAGGAGGAGGGCAGAGGAGGAGGACAGAGGGCAGACCAGGAGGACAAAGGAGGAGGGGGGCAGAGGAGGAGGACAGAGAGCAGAGGAGGAGGACAGAGGGCAGACCGAGGGCAGAGGAGGAGGAGGACAGATGGCAAAGGAGGAGGACAAAGGGCAGAGGAGGAGGGGGACAGAGGGCAGACCAGGAGGACAGATGGCAGAGGAGGAGGGGGACAGAGAGCAGACCGAGGGCAGAGGAGGAGGAGGACAGATGGCAAAGGAGGAGGGCAGAGGTGGAGGGGGACAGAGAGCAGAGCGAGGGCAGAGGAGGAGAAGGACAGATGGCAGAGGAGGAGGGGGAGGACAGAGGGCAGAGAAGGAGGACAGAGGAGGGGGACAGAGGGGGACAGAGGACAGAGGGCAGAGAGCAGAGGAGGAGGACAGAGAGCAGAGGAGGAGGGGGACAGAGAGCAGACCGAGGGCTGAGGAGGAGGAGGACAGATGGCAAAGGAGGAGGGCAGAGGTGGAGGGGGACAGAGAGCAGAGCGAGGGCAGAGGAGGAGAAGGACAGATGGCAGAGGAGGAGGGGGAGGACAGAGGGCAGAGGAGGAGGACAGAGGA
>JAVHZZ010000001.1:275641672-275646672 GCA_036250195.1 Mixophyes australis | reverse complement strand
TTCCTCAGGAGCACCAAAAACAGTCAGTGAACAGTGTATACCTTTCCGGCCTTTTAACAGACGGCCGCGCCATCTTGGCGCATGCGCAGAGACCGCCACTCTCCGCGCATGCGTCGAAATAACTTTAATCATATAGACAATTAGAAATCTAGCAGACAACATATATTTACATAGCGGTCACTGCAGATGCTACAAAGAGTCTCTCACACATAGCGATATGGCCACTAGGCAAGCCTATGTGTACATTGCTCACATGTCAATCATCTTAAATAAAATATATACATAAAAACGCTACTTTAACATATTGGCATATACAACTGATAAACTAAACAGTTGCAGCACAAATGGATAAGACAGAGATAAACCAGTACAGTACAATGCAAATAAAACAAAATAAACAGTGCTTCGTTGCTGACACTATTGTACACAACCCAGTATGATTATAATACCAACTATAAATGTATTAGTGTATAAATGATTAGTATCTAAAGTTAATTAGCAAGTTAATAAAGTGAATGCTTGTCAAAATGACAGTGAGTGTTAGAATAGCGAAGTAATTTGGTAGGTAATGACCTGTGCATACATTATGCCCTACTGTATGCCAGTCATCTTAATTATAGTGCATGTGTCAAAAAAGTGCTGTCTTTCATATTGTTATATACAAAGTAAGCTATATACTTCCAATGAAAAGTAGTAGATAATACACTTTATCTTAAAATACCCAAACACTATGGATTGACTAATATTATAAAATTATATAAACCTCCCAAAACAATAATTTGAGGTAATCTATTTGGACCTCTAGGTACATTAAGAACTTAGATGTCAATATACACAAGATATTGATTACAATATTTATTACAAAATTTAACTCTCCACTAGAATGGACCAAGTTAAATGACTATAGGGAGATTATGTCCAAAAAGACCTAATGTCACACGCCGCACTCCCGCTGTCCAGCGCGGGAGCCGGCGTGTGTAACCGGGTCTCCGCTGTCCCCCCCGCCTGATTCCTCTCCAGAGCTTCACTTACCTAGTTCCACGCTGCAGCTCTCCTCCAGCGCTGTGTCTCTGCTTCCTGGATCTGCATTCACTGTTCTGCGCATGCGCAGAACGTCCTAAACCTTTTCTCTGCTTCTACTGCCCTCTATTGGCTGCCTAATTGGAACTACACTATTTAATGCCTTCCTGACCTGAAATCTGTGCTGGTTCTTTCAGTCAGTCTCTGACACCCGTACTGAATACAGCTCCTGTGTCGTCTCAAGTTCCCGGGGATTCCTACTCAGCCTTTCCGAGTTCCTGCACCTCCGGGCTCCTACGCCACAGTATACTCCGCTATTCCCTCCTGGAGTTGGTTACACCTCATTATCACTACCATCTCCAGTGGCAACGCAGCAGGCTATCCGGTAGATTCGCTCCTAGCAACATCCCTTGGCTCATCTTCTCGTCAGTTGCCAGTAGCAACTACCTACATCAGTCTACGCTCTCTCTCTCTAGTGGTGCGCTGGGAACTTCCTAGGGGGCCACGTCCTGCAAGTGGAAGCCGCAAAGTCCATATTCCCTTGCGGGAATCACTGGTGAACACCATTTCACTTTTTAGACTCCGCGCCCCTAGCTGAAGTCACGTCAATTCCAGTGAACCACCAGGATCCAGTTGTCCCTCGTTTGGAACCGTGAAATTAAGAACCAGCCATGTCTGATCCTGACAGAGAACCTTCTGCCAAGGACATGCTTCAACACTTGGTTGGAAGGGTGGAGCGTCAAGATGCCATTCAGATGCAATTATTACAGTGTATACAAACGCTGACAACTCGCCTGGATGCACTACAGGTGGCTCCGCCTCCCCCGGTTGTTCAACCTCAACCACCAGCCGCCGAGATTCCTCAAGTCGCTGCTTCTTCTTTGCGTTTACCTACCCCTGCCAAATTCGATGGAGACCCAAAATCTTGCCGCGGATTCTTGAATCAGTTCTCCATTCAGTTTGAGCTCTTACCTCAGAACTTCCCCACTTCCAGGTCAAAAGTGGCCTATATGGTCTCCCTCCTAACTTGTCAAGTGGGGGCCTCTCCTCTCTGGGAGCGTAATGACGTCCTCCTCAATGATGTTTCAGCCTTTACCTCTGCATTCCAGAGGATTTTCGATGAACCAGGACGGGTGACCTCCGCGGCTTCTAGTGTCCTGAGACTACGCCAGGGCTCCCGCTCGGTGGCGCAATACGTTATTGAGTTCCGGACCCTATCCTCCGAACTACAATGGAATGAGGAGGCTTTAATTGCGGCCTTTTGCAAGGGCTATCAGACAAAGTCAAAGACGTCCTTTCCTCTCAAGAGTTACCACCCACCTTGGACGCTTTAATTTCCCTCTGTAACCGGGTGGATCTTTGCTCCCGGGAGAGGACCACCGAGAAGGATCTCCCTAAACGCCCTATCTTTCGCCCAGGTCCCCGATTTCCATCTCCCACTCCTGCGGATGAGCCGGTGCAGCTGGGACGCTCCCGGCTATCTCCTGAAGAAAGGGACAGAAGGATGAAGAACAAGTTATGTTTATACTGTGGAGATTCTAGCCATCTCCTAGCCTCCTGTACCCGGTGTTTGGGAAAAGACAGACCTTAGCCTGCTCTGGAGAGGTCAGGCTAGGGACTTTTGCTTTCTCTCCAACATCTTTCTCAGACCCTACATGTTCCTTTCCTGTCACTTTTTAAGTTTGCCTTCAGGATCCACACCATCCATGGCATTATTGGACTCGGGAGCAGCTGGGAATTTTATTTCACAAGCTCTAGTTACCCAGCTCGCCTTACCCACTGTTCCACTGAAGAAGCCTGTGGTTACTACCGGCATTGATGGTTCCCGACTCCCTAATGGCAGCATTCATAAACGGACCAGACCCATCTCCATGCAAGTTGGGGCACTCCACTGGGAAAAAATGTCCTTCCTTGTTCTGCCACTGACCATCAGCCCCATCATCCTCGGACTACCTTGGCTCTATCTTCACTCACCCCACCTGGATTGGCCTTCTTCACAAATAATTGCATGGGGTCCTGCATGCTCCCACAAGTGCTTGACAGCTGTTAAACCTATCTGCTCTACTCAGATTCCTCTGGAACCCGTTTCAGTTAACTTACCTCCCCAGTATTCTTCATTTTCAGACGTGTTCTCTAAAGCTTCCTCTGAGCGTCTACCACCCCACCGACCCTGGGATTGCCCCATCGATCTCCTTCCCGGGAAAATTCCTCCACGTGGACGGGTCTACCCCCTTTCACTACCAGAAACGGAGGCTACTACGCTCTATATTAAAGAAAATCTGAAATGGGGATTTATAAGACCCTCATCTTCACCTGCCGGGGCCGAATTTTTCTTTGTAAAAAAGAAAGATGGGGCCCTCCGTCCCTGCATTGATTACAGAGGGTTGCCATCACTATCAAAAACCGTTACCCTATCCCATTGATCACAGAGCTGTTCGATCGCATTAAGGGTGGTAAGGTTTTCACGAAATTAGACTTACGTGGAGCATACAACCTTATTAGGATCCGTTCTGGCGACGAGTGGAAAACGGCTTTCAATACTCGGGACGGTTATTATGAATATCTAGTGTTGCCGTTCGGCCTTTGTAATGCCCCTGCCGTTTTTCAAAGCTTCGTGAATGAAATCTTTCGTGATTTGTTATATTCATATGTAGTAGTATATCTGGACAACATTCTCATCTTCTCCAGGAATCTCCTTTCACACCGTATGCATGTGGCTGAGGTTCTCTCTAGACTATGCTCCAACCATCTGTTTTGCAGATGGTTGGAGAAGTGTGTTTTAGAGGCTTCCAAGTTACCTTTCCTAGGTTACATAGTTTCCGGAGCAAACCTACAAATGGATCCTGGGAAGGTTCGTTGTATTATCGACTGGCCCCAGCCGACCACTCTTAAATCTATTCAACGTTTTCTGGGCTTCGCCAATTATTATAGGCGCTTTTATAACTCTCTTCTATTGTGGCTCCCCTGGTGGCTCTTACTCGGAAAGGCGCTAACCCACAGAATTGGCTCCCAGAAGTGGTAGAGGCCTTTCAATTTCTAAAAGGTGCCTTCTCCACGGCTCCGATTCTCCAACAACCTGATGTTTCCCTTCCTTTTTTCTTAGAGGTAGATGCTTCCTCCACTGGAGTGGGGGCAGTCCTCTCCCAAAGGACCATCCAAGGGAAGTTCCATCCTTGCGCGTTCTTCTCTCGTAAGTTCCTGCCTGCAGAGAGTAACTACGCCATCGGGGACAAAGAACTCCTGGCCATGAAGTTAGCCTTAAGTGAGTGGCGTCACCTCCTAAACGGGGCTCGCCATCCAGGTACGATCTTCACGGATCACAAAAATTTACTCTACCTTCAGACTGCCCAATGCCTGAATCCGCGTCAAGCCCACTGGTCTCTTTTTTTTTTTTTACTCGTTTTGATCTTCGGCTTACCCTCAAACCTGGTATTAAAAACAAGAGAGCAGATGCTCTATCACGGGCGTTCCCCGGGAGTTTAACTTCCGATGCTCTCCCAGACCTCCCCATCTTGGATTCCAAGTGCCTTAATTTGCTCTCAGTCACTCCTACTCCTCCCCAAGGGAAAACTTTTGTTCCACCTCGTCTTCGGAAGAGTCTCCTACGTTGGTTCCATGCTTCACGATTTGCTGGACATCTTGGTTCCCGTAAAACCATGGAACTGATTTCTCAACAGTATTGGTGGCCCAAATTTCACTCAGAGGTCAAAGATTTTGTGGCCGCTTGTTCTATTTGTGCTCAGAACAAGACTCCCTGCCAAGCCCCATCAGGGTTGCTGCTTCCACTACCTACCAAACCCTGGACCCATATTAGCATGGATTTCATCACCGACTTACCCATAGCCAAAAGATTTAATACCATCTGAGTCATAGTAGACCGTTTTTCCAAAATGGCACACTTCGTTCCACTCATTGGCCTTCCATCTTTGATGTGCTTAGCTCAACATTTCGTGAAAGAAATATTCCGACTACATGGGTGT
>JAVHZZ010000001.1:275626672-275634172 GCA_036250195.1 Mixophyes australis | reverse complement strand
GCTGTATTTGGGTACTTCCTGACCTTAATATTTTGTGAATCGAAAATCACATTGATTTCTTCTAGAAATGAAAACTTTTGAAATGTTCTGTGTTTCAATAAAAATATAGATTATCGTTCATTATTAAAATTGTATATTTAACATCATGTTGTATAAAATACTTGACAAGTGTGGTATGTGTTTTATGTGTAGCTGTGAAACTTCTATACAGCATAGCTGCCAACAGTCCTGATGTTCCTGGGACAGTCCTGGATTTCTGAGTTCATATGGGGCGCAGCCTTGGCAAAAATGGATGTGACGTTACCTAAAATGCATAGTTTTTGCAGATTGGGAGGTGGTCTAATTTATCCCAAAATTCCAATCTGGAATGTTCGCAAGTGTGATACAAGAATGGGATATTTTATCTGGAAACTATTATTATTCAAAAGACCAGAAGCCCAGAAAAAAATGGTTGATAATTGCTCTTGTTCATATTGCTAATAAACAAAATCCTGATGACCCCATGGCTCCCACTACAGTCATAGTGAGGAGGGGAATGTCAGAGGCAGTGTTGGAAAAGAAAGTAGTAATTTTAAAATGCAATTTAGTGTATCTCTGGCATGGTATTCAAATTACCAAATTTTCCTGAAAACTCTTAAGTACCAAGCATTCCACATCTATACTTGTATTGTCATTTGCATAAATTATGATTTTGTTTTTTACATTTTTATAGAGTAACAATGTAATATTGCACTGTGAGTTATAAGAACTAGTCCATTAAAGTTAAATATATCTGTATTGTTCCAAAACACCTTTGAAAATACACATATCCAACAAAAAGTGCTTTTAGTTAACATAATTAAACCTAGCCCTACTCCCTCTACTCACAGAATATGCTAATAATATGGTATAATGTAAAATATCAGGTCTGTTGGTCAGTGACATTATGAAGATGTGTGGTACACTTAATGTACAATTGTATGTTGCTGCATGCCTTATTAATAGTTTTGAGAAATAGGAGGATCCTTTCCTAATATCCCAAAAATAATTGTATTATGTGATTTGTGTTTCTGGTGGACTGTACTACTAACCTTGGTACATTATATTGTCCAATTGTTTGTGTACTACACATATAGAGAGTGTTATGTCTTTGCATGCACTGAACTACCGGAAAGACCAACGGGAGCTGGCATTCCATACTCCAATGGGAGCTGGCATACCATGTTTGCTAGCCATCAACTGTTGTCATTCACCTTGTGCACTATATCACCACATAAACGATATTAGAAAATAGGAATGAAGATCATCTAGTGGGCCTATAGGCTTATTACCTCTGATACTAAAAAATAAATAAATCTATTAATGTAGATTATGAATGATATAAAATTTGCACTCAAATTTATAGTTTTTTACATTTTACAAAGAGTAGTCCCATAAAACTGGATTGTCTGTTGGGGCCTACATAGCCATACAATGTCTGTAGGCAGGAATAATATAAATGTATGTCCATGGGTAGCTTTATTAACTATAGTTTAATGGAAAATATTTACAGATAGGTCAAGATTTCCTCTCTTTTCAATTGACAGGAAATGATTATAGATGGACTTCAACCTGAAACTTCTTATTCCATCACAGTTGCTGCATACACTATGAAAGGTGACGGAGCACGCTGTAAACCAAAGCTTGTAACTACAAAAAATGCAGGTGAAGGCCCTTGATTTAATGTAAACAAGTAAAATGCCTCTAAGTAACAATGTTAAGATACCCATACAGGGTGATGTGGTTTGATGATGACTGCATACACAATCCGATATGGGATGCATATGTACCATCCATCATGAGTGACATCTGATGGGGAGTCATCAAATGTAGATTAGGATTGGCAATTTTGTGCTTATGCACACATTCTGTTTGACTTTCCAGATAACTGTATGAGCACCTTTCTGCCTTTTTTCCCCTCTTGGTCCTTGTTCTCAATGTGCTCATTAATTCCTTGTCTGACTATATTTTCCAGTGCAGTAAAGTGCTAGGTGTCTGTTTAAATATATATACTTTTAGCACACAAAATGGAATATTTGTAAATGAGTTATTGTTTACCTGTTAAGTACACATTAATTACACTGTGCTTAATGAAAATTGTGCATTCAAGGTGAGGTGAATTGACGCATTTAAAATGTTATAAACGGCTTAAAGTTAACCTGCCACCAGGTATCCATGGAGATGTATTTATAAAAATGATTTTTTTTTTGTTTTGTTTTTCTGTATTTTTAAAAATAAAAACACCTGGATCTGTAAGATATGACTTTTTAGAATTGGTGAAGGAATTTTGTGACTTCTACGAAGTCCTGTACAGCCTGCCCAGACACAATGGAGGAAGAGCTAAATTCTAATTTAATGGGCAGTCTTCTCCTGAAACTCTCTAATGAACAGCTTGCTATACTAAACGCCAATGTGAGAGCATTGATGACTAGGACTCGCCAAAATTTATAGAAGATGCTCGCTCTAGCTGAATAGTAAGAATAAAAGAGAAAGTATACAAACTATTACACTGATGGTATGTACTAACAAGATTGTATAAGCCAAATGCAGATACCTCAGACAGATGTTGAAGAGGCTGCCCAACGGTGGGTCTATTCCTTCATATCTGATAGCACTGCATGAAGCTTCCCATTTTCAAGCATGACATGAAAAATTTGATATTTGCAATACAACAGATATCCCTTTTCTTCCCAAGTTTGTCCTCGTCCCTCTCTGAATTACAACTACCAAAATAAATTGTTAAGTCATATAATTTTGGCTGCCATCAGTCAGCTAGGGGCTGATTTTCAGTTTTGACAAAACTTTTTGAACCCTGAACATCTTTCTTTAACACTCCCTTCCCGCCCCCCATGTGCACATAGGTCCTTTTACTAGCACTGATTCATATATTCATGGTTCCATTATGGAACACAACTGACTATTCACAATGTGCTTTCTTCATCTTTAGTTGGTGCTCCCGGCTCACAAATCCTTCCTATCCTCCCCTACCCCACAACGGTAAGCCACACCGTACCGCTCCTCCCTTCCCCGTCTTTCATCCCTTTGAAAACAAAAAACTATCGGCTTGTCTTGATGAACCCAATTCAGTGTACATTATAAACCTCTTTGTTCATATTTCAATTTTATTTATACCTCAATTGTATGTCTTTATACATCTTGAATGTACATGTTCTTTCTGAGGTGTTATCCGCTGATCTACTTCTAAACAAAATTTATTTAAAAAATTTAAACAAACTATAATTTGACCAATACATCCAGGGGAGGGGCCACATTCTCCTTTGCTGGTTCCTCCTCTATTTATCAGCCCTTTTAAACAATAAAACGTGCTGTGAAATACTGGAGGGATTCAGTCCTACCTAATTAACTTAATTGGTATGCAAGCTGTTTGTACCGATCATAGTCATTCTAGAACTTGACTCCTTTATGTAGGTCAACCCTCTCACTGTTCTTGCTGTTTGAGAGCATTTTTGTAAAGTGTCAAGAGACCCCTTGATTTCAAAGGGCTTCTTTTTCAAGTGAAATATAAAATAAAAAGTTCTAGTTAAAAAGAAGACTAGATTCAAGCTAATAATGTACATCTTACATTAGCTTAAGTCATAAATCTGAATCTACATCAAGATTCCATAAAATTAGCCCACATACTTATTAAAACCTAAAGTAGCTCAAGTTCTAAAACTATTCAGAGCCTTAATATGTCTCTGATTGGACTTCTCAATAATGTTACAAGTCCTTGCCCAAATTAATTGTACCAATAAAAAAAAATCAGAACAAGAAAACTTACTAAATCCTATTTTTTGGTACAGTCACAGGCTTTTTCTTTTCTTTTTTTTTTTTTTTTTTTTCAGAGAGACTTGGGGCCCACTAATGTGATTTTTATCTGAACTTCGAATATATAAAAGTGACAATGGCTGGGAGAGTTCCAAAAGAGATGGCAAACAGGAGGTGACTGCCCACATTTGCTGTTTAGCATTTTTGGCATGCTATACTGCAGTCACCTGTGTTTTGTGGATTTAGGAGAATATTAAAATAAACTTTCCCCCCAAAAAATACCCATGCCACTGTGGTCCACAAGTCCACTTTGACAAGCTCCTGTTTCCCTAATTTACACGTATTTCGGCCCATCATTTTTGTCTTGCTGCAGCTCTGTTTTTTGCTTTGGCTCTTTAACATCCACCCACTTTAAATGAAAAATGTATTTGTTAGAAATAGTCTGAGAGATGTTCTTTTGAAATTGTAATGCTTAGTAAACCAAGCAAATCCATATAATCTATGTTTTTGTTGCAGCAAACATCAAATATATAATATAATAAAGATATTTTCTATTTTCTCTACACATAACCAATTTGTGTTAACGTATATTTATAGCATATAATAGAAATCACAATATACAGTCTACAATATTTAAAATGATCAGATATATAATATTTATACATTTAATTTGTGGATGTGTTATGAGAGTGAAGTTGACAGATGCCAGTGAGACAACTAGTCTTTCATGAAGAGATTCATTTTAAAAAAAAATTCTCAAATATAAGAATGGGAGGTGGACCCATGTAGGTGGGGCTTGGAGCAGTTTGTTAGAGAGATTTGGGAATCTGTTAAATTGACAGAGGTAATATGGGAAATAGTTAAGGAATGTTACACAATTTGAAGGGATAACGGGTAAGGATGAATGTGGAATACTGCATAAAATATATAAGTAGGTATTACACTTTACAATAACAATTCCTGGTAATGTACCCCTTTTGGTGAGGTTACTTGCCTTGGGACCCTCCATCATTAACTTGGAATATTGATAGTCTCAAATTTTCCTTCTGGAGGACTTTTTGTGGTTAGAAATTCTAATCTGTGTTAGCACCTGCTTGGATGGCTGTGATATCTGCCGAGTTGGGTGCCTTAACCTTTCATATGAGTGCTCAATATCTTGTCTCCAATTCAGTTCTCCAGCATTGAAAATTAAACCTCCAATGTTCTGCACAGAACATTCTAATGCATACACTGGGGCATTTCTTAGGCAACAGTGGTAGACCTAGGTGAAAGTACTCCACCTCACATGGGGTTGAGACACTTCTTATGCAGGGGTTGATCAACTCATGGCTGGATACCAGTTGTTGAATCTCCATGGTGACTGAAACTTGTGTCCTGGTGACTGGAGCATCCTTCAAACCTGTGCTGTTTTCTTTGTTGGGCTTGTTTGTTCAGCTCCAGCTACAAAGCTTTTATTTGAGCCGCACGCTAGCAGACTGGCAGCTGCTTGTTCCATTGAGGTCCAGAAGTGCTGAACACTCCATCTCCTGTTAAGTTCCTTTTCAAACTACATTGTGTGATCAAGGACAAAACCACATGGAAAATAAGAGAAGGGAGCACAAAAATTCACTGCTGCATTCAATTAAACATCTGAAGAAGTGCTAGTCACTTTTTTCTTTTAATGAAATGTAATGTGTGCTTCTCCCTCCCATACTAAAACAGGTTTTATAATGTAACTGGACTCTGGAATTTCTTTACTGCCCTCTCTTGTTCTGTCATCAGTGATTTGGGGGAGGAGATGGGCAAAATATTGTTACAAACAAAGTACAGTTGAACAGCCAGATATTTCCATAAAAAAGTAAGCTGTCTACATACTAGAAGCTTCTATGTTCTGTTCTGCTAAGTACAAAACAAACTAGATTTTAAAATTAGCGTTTTTTAGAGGAAGCATTTTACTTACAACATCTTTCGTTTTGACACCTTGACATCAGGCTTTTCCTACAGATAACAAAGTATCAGATTATAATAATTCATAATTGAACATGCAAATCCAAACATTAAATATTTTGGAGCCCTTTCTCATGTTCATTAAGGCAGAGATGTAATTTGTCTGTTTGCACCGAGCACACTCTAGCTCAAACATGTTGTCTCTCTGTAAGCCACTTTTGCTGTCTAAATTCAGTTACATTGTCATTGTGGAGATGATGTAACAAATGATATGCTGCAATCAATATTACCCCTTTCTATTCTTTTTTTTTTTTTTTTGCGTAATCTGTGTTTTTCAATGTAACCTCCAAGTAATCTTTGAGAGATTAGGTGTCATGGGTTGTGGTAGGGACCTTTAGGTTCCTCAGCATAAGTGGTAATACTGATATGTGAAGGGCATAAGTGGTAATACTGATATGTGAAGGAGTTAAAAATGTTGTTTTTGCCTTTAAAAAATACATTCAGCATAATCAGCAGAAAAACCAGCTCCAGCCTTAAACTATCTCAAGGACCCCGGATGAAGGCCTAGGTCAGGGGAGAACAGATGGTGATATTGGGAGTACTGGCGCCAGCGGAAACTGATCAGAAGAAACCATAAAAGTCACACGAAGAGAACTATCTAGCTTTGCCAGAAGATTTATATTTACTCAGGAAAATATCAATCATGTGCTTCTTTCCTATAACCAGATCAAATGCTTTTTCATGTATAAATGTAACCCACTAATAAACGAGCACAGCTCAGTACCTATTTTGACATTTGCAAGTATGTGTCTTAATTACTGATCTCCTGGTTAACCAGCATCATATCTCACTGACATCTGAGGGGACTTGATAAAAAGAGAGGTAAATAACCCTAACAGGGTCTGTTTACATTTAATTACATTATTGTTAATAATTATAATAATAATTATCATTATTAAAGTTTTTATCCTTAAGATAATGTCTGAAAATGTTATGGTCATATATTCAAATTAGACGTTTTGTGTAGTCTATTTCATATAATCTGACTTTAGTGTCAACCCTTTTAATTTGTTGCTATTAATGGCCCTTATAGAGGATTGTATAATTACAAAATTGAAAAATGTTGCATATGTGTTACTATACACTCAAATGCTTCACCACTGTGCTGATGCTTATGTGACAGCATTGACACAATCAGCCATTTTATTATTTTGAAGTATTTTGGAAGGGGGACTCGCTAGTTATTTCAGTCTTATTTGCAATGAGCCTTTCTTTTGACCAGTTTTGTGTTGGTTGTATACAATCTCTGTAGCCCAGGCAAAAAAAAAAAAACCTGTTTGAATCATATTCTCAAAGCTGTAGAAAGAAATTCAAAGCTTTTTGGCGCTAAATTGTACCCAAAGATCTAAAGAACATTCAAAAAAAGGGGTGTGAGAGGTCAAATGGATATAAAAAATAAATATTAGAGTAAATATAAATATCAAACACAATGAATGAAAATAATACAAAATATCAATCATTAATCAAAATGAAAGTCCATATGTCCACAGTTCTTGTTGTAATGTGATCACACCAGAATCCCATAGGTGGTTAGTAGGTCAATGCTAGATCTCTATGGATCTCAGATCAAAAGTGGCGAACACCTCACCATCACCTCCATGTTAAAATATAAGTTGGATTCCTGCCAGATAGTATATATTCGTAGGCACTCAAAGGTATCTTTAAATCCTTCCTTCCTCATCCAGCAGGCACATAAAAGCAAAAATGTAAGCAAGAAAAAATTGACAA
>JAVHZZ010000001.1:275589172-275619172 GCA_036250195.1 Mixophyes australis | reverse complement strand
CAAATACATCTCCCCCAACTCACATCTCGGCAATATATGCAGGGGTGGCATTTGACCAGCGGGGTTGCCTTCCCCCCTTTCTCTCCAATGTGGACGATCTGTCTTCTTTGCTCCCCCTAATCTTTCGGAAGGGCAATATTCAGATGTCACATTGCACAGCCTGCCTCTCTTTGCTCCCCCAAATCCTCAGGAAGGGCAATATACAGACTGCATTGTAACTACACCTCACACATTGAACCTTTTCTTCTTTTGCTTCCCACTCAGCTGGGTTAAGAGGCACTACAAGTCCCAGCAACAGGCACAATGCTGCTCCATATACTGTCCCGGACAGAACTATTCAGCAAACAACTTGCTTTACCTCCTCATTACCCTTGGTCTCTGTTGGCACCTAGAGACGGTCAGACATGGTGCCCCAAGGGTGTTGCTCCATCTGGGCACACTGCACTCAGTCCCTGTGTCCTGCAAGCACTTGCTCCATCTGTTGTGCTCGAGCCCCACGTTGGGCGCCATTATGTAACCCCCTGTTACTGTGTGTAGTATGAGGTGCAAAGGGTACACAATGCACCTCCTTCTCAAGCCCTGGCTAGCTGATGGGCATGGGTGTAAATGATTAGGGGGTCCCTGCACATGCAGGTGTTTCTTTGTAGTTAGTAGGACACAGATAATGTCACTTTGTGGTGCAGTGTAATAAAAGTCACAATAATTTGGGCGCCAGACCATCTCTATCACAAACTGAACTCTTTATTTACACTCCTCTTCCTCCAGCACGATAATCATAATGGTTGCAGAAATAAAGAGTAATATATACAGCTCCTTACTCTCTCCAGCACAGTTCTTAATGAGCAATACGAATATGGTTGCAAATATATCTCACTACTCCTCCTGCACAGTTCTTAATGTTATCCAGATGTTATATAACATAAATCACATGTCTTGCAGATCACCCTTTCTGTAGGGGCACTCACATGGATGCTTACAGGCAGGCAGCTTCTTCTCCATGCAGCTCTGACACACTCTGTGTACCTCTCAACTGCAGCTCACTCCTCCTCTGCGGGAATAATGTCTCCTGTGGGCTCTGACACGTCACTCTGTGTACTCCCAGCCTCGGGCTCTGACAATACAGCTACCATGCCTCTTGTAGCAACCCTACTCCAGGGTCTCTTCCATGCGAAGTGTCCCACTCTCTCTTGGGTTCTCTATAGTGACATGGAGTTCTCCCCTCATCCAGGGCACACATTCCTTGCCCTGGCGCAGTCACCATGCTCAGACTTCCAGGCAATGCTGGGGCATCCTGGAGCTTCCACCCCACTCCCAGGTCCCCAGCTACATCTCTCCTCTCCTGTGTCTCCTCTCTCTCTCTATCTCCTCTCCTTCTCCCCCCTTAATGACAGCCCCTCCTTCTCACTTAGTCTCACAGGCTGGGCTGGGTTATCACCATGGTAACCAGTTTATGTAACTTTTCTTAAACTTCTAGCTTGCCCTCTAGGTGACCCCCTCCTGTATTCCCTATGGTGCAAGGTTTACTAAAACGCCACTAGGGTCCGTTACATGTATATGTGTGTATTCGAGGTTTTAAGACAGACTGCTGTTGTATTCAAAAATATGTATTTAATCCATTCCAACATTTCAGTACATTACTTTCCAAAGGGACTTAATAAGTAAAAAACAACCTGGGTGGGATATGGATTCAACAAAAATAACCTTTGATTGCAAAGTCATAGACATCAAACCTCTCCAATGGTTGTATAGGGATGTATTTGTAAGAGTCAATCAGAACTGGTTATATCGGAAAACAGTCATTAAGGACAACCTCTCGAGCTTCCAACAAAACAAAGATCACGTGACCAATAAAAATGAAGAAGAATCTACCAGCAGGGAACACAGGCGCAGGATAATCATCTGAAACAGACATATATATAATAAAAAAAAATAAAAAAAAAAAATATTTTTTTTTTTATAAACAATTGCTTCTTTAACATTATTTCACAGGTACTTGAAAATTGCAATACAAGATAACATATCAATTGTTATATGTACTGTATTTGTAATATATAACATATTGTTTTTAATAATTAAGTAATTCTAACATCACATATTATAACAAGTAAAAAAAAAACATCTACTGAAAAACATTTTGGTAAGCAGAAATAAATTAATAAATTACTCACAATTCCAAAAAGGGAATAATTTCATACCCTTATTTAAACCTTTTGGATATAGAGTTTGAAGTGTTAGAATCCAAAAGATGTAATGTTTTGATGATAACTTCAACCTGTCATTACCCCTTTTGTCACATTGCATGTGTTAAAGGCCCATGAACCTCAAACTATCAGGTTTGTTCCATGTACTGCCTTAATATGTCTTGGGACGCTGATTTTCTCTATCATTTTTTAGATATCTAAAATGTTCTTTAATGGTCTTTCACCTATATGTCTCTTGCCATATCCACACAAGAGCATATATACAACAAAGATTGTGTTACAATTTATACATTTCTTAATGTTATATTCCATTACATTATCTGAACCAGTGAAAGTTTTTGCACCTTGCCCATTGCCTTTACAGAGTTTGCATGCACCACATGGGAAAAAAATAGAGATGGTCACTGACCCCCGTGTTTTGGTTTTGGATTCGGTTTTGGATCTGGGTTACCGTCGTGTTTTGGTTTTGGTTTTGGTTTTGCAAAACCGCCATTGCGTGTTTTGGTTTTGGTTTTGGTTTTGTTTTGCTATTTTTTTGGAAAATCCATGTTTTTGGGCCTAAATTAACCCAATTTAGTGCTCCAACTGTTTTAGAGACAAGTAATCTAATTGTTGAGGTAATAAATCATCCAAAAAAACAGTTTAATTCTTCGTTGGTAGGCCTATTCTACACACAAAACAGATTGTCTTCCTCTCCATCTATGCATATTGGCAATGCAGCCATCGTCTTTGAATGTATATTACACCCTACACTTATAGTTAAATATGTAAAGAAATGGAAAAAGCCAGTTTGGTTTCTGTCTCTCAAGGCCCCCCTCCACTTGTATAAAATACCAAAAAATTCAGCCATTATAGACTGTACAATATTAATTGACATGGAGAAAGCCAGTTTGGTTTCTGTCTCTCTAGGCCCCCCTCCACTTGTATAAAATACTAAAAAATTCAGCCATTATAGACTGTACAATATTAATTGACATGGAAAAAGCCAGTTTGGTTTCTGTCTCTCTAGGCCCCCCTCCACTTGTATAAAATACCCAAAAATTCAGCCATTATAGACTGTACAATATTATGAAAAATGGACAAAGCCAGTTTAGGGTCACTCTGTCTATGACACCCTACCCTTAAGGATAAATTGCCCTAACAGCAGCCTTTCAAGATGGTATGTGATATGGAAATGCCACAAGTCCCTTTCCTCTTTGGTAGTAGATTGCACCCTACACTTACATAGAAAGTTTTAAAAAGATGTTATCGGCATCATCTTCAGCTTAATCCTCACCCTCATCAGTGTGTACGTCATCATCACAGACTATCAATTCATCGCCGCTTGAATCCGCCATTAGAGAACAGTCAGTGCTTGGATGTCTTGGATGGTGAAGGCCTTCCTAGTGGAAGATGTAGTTCATTTTTATAAACATCATTTTCTCCACATTTTTGGGAAGTAACCTTCTACGGCGATCACTGACTAAGTTCCCTGCTGTGCTGAACACTCGTTCAGAGTACACACTGGAGGGTGGGCAGCTTAGGTATTGCAAAGCAAGTTTGTACATGGGTTTCCAAATGGCCTGCTTTTCTTCCCAGTAAGGAAAGGGACTGTCTGACATTTCCATATCAACTACCTCTTGAAAGTAATCCTCCACCATCCTTTGCATGTTTATACTCATATTGGATGGAGTTATGGGCAAAGTGACACATTTTTTTGAAAAATCATTCAAACCAGCCCAGATGTTAAATTGTTCTGGTCTGCCCCCTGTGTCTTCCCTGCTTCTTTTTTGGAAATTTAATTTTTTACGAGCAACAGCTTGAGAAAGTGAAGGAGGACACGTCGTCAAGCCGAGGCCCAGTTCAGCGGCCAACTTGCTGAGCAATAGCTCCTTGCAAAAGTTCACATCTCGCTCATTTACAAGTAAAGACTCAATGTAGGTTTTAAACCTTGGATCAAACACAGTGGCCAAAACGTACTGATCCGAGTTCAAGATCTTAATAACTCAAGGATCATTGTGAAGCGAATTAAGTACTTGATCGACAAGGCCAACATACTTTGCTGAATTGCTTGCTTTCAGCTCCTCCTTCATTTTCTCAAGCTGCTTTTCCAATAGTCTAATTAAAGGAATGACTTGGCTCAAACTAGCAGAGTCTGCACTGACCTCACATGTCACAACTTCAAATGGTTTCAGCACCTTGCACAGCACTGAAAGGATTCCCCACTGTGCAAGAGTGAAATACATCCCCCCTCCTTTCCCAATGTCATGACTTGTGCAATATGCTTGGATGGCTTTGCGCTGTTCCTCCATCCTCTGAAGCATGTACAGGGTGGAATTCCACCGAGTTACCACCTCTTGCTTAAGTTGGTGGCAGGGCAAGTTAAACTGCTCTTGGAGCTGCTGTAATCTCCTACATGCTGTGGCTGAATGCCTGAAATGGCCTGAAATTTTACGGGCCACCGTAAGCATCTCCTGCACCTCACGGTTATTTCGTAGGAAGCTCTGCACCACCAAGTTGATGGTGTGAGCAAAACAGGGAATATGTTGGAAATCACCCAGCTGTAATGCTCGCACTATATTGTTGGCGTTATCTGAAATGACATACCCTGGGGAGAGTCCGAGTGGTATAAGCCATGCATCAATCACATCTCTCAGTTTGCGTAACAAATTGTCAGCCGTATGCCTGTTAGTGAAGCCGGTGATACAAAGAGTGGCCTGCCTGTGACAAATGTTACGTAGTGGTGTACATGCTGCTGCTGTTCCTGCTGGTGAAGGTGAATGACCAACCCAGTGGGCTGTCACAGTCATATAGTCTTTGGTTTGGCCACTTCCACTTGTCCACATATCTGTGGTTAAGTGAACAGTGGGCAGAATGGCATTTTTCAGCGCAATCTCTACATTTTTACACACTTTTTGGTATAGTTGTGGAATAGCTTTACGGGAGAAATGGTGTCGCGATGGAATTCTGTAACGCGGACACAAAACCTCAATTAACTGTGAAAAACCAGCTGTGTTTATTGTGGAGATTGGACGCAGATCTAACACTAACATTGCAGCCATGGCGTCTGTGATTCGCTTGGCGACTGGGTGACTGCTGTCATATTTGCTTCCCCTCGCAAATGATTGTTTCACAGTTAATTGCTGAAATGTAGGACTGCTCATTTTATTAACCTGCCTCTGGGATGATGATTCACCCCCAGCAGCAGCAACAGCAGCAGCAGGACTTACGCTTTCTTCAGAGGAATCAATAATAGTGCCGGAGTCATCCAGCCTTAAGTGGGATGCCGGGCTAACTCCGAGCGCTACTGAGGATATTGATGAGGATGGTGTGGTGGGTGTATTTTGTAGCCGTCGGTATGTCGGTGAGCGGAGGGTCTTAGCTGATGAGGGAGTGCTTGTATTCTTTTGGGAAGAACTTTCAGCTTTTCCCAACACTTTGCCATGAACTCTCGTTAAATGCCGTAACATAGACGAGGTTCCAAGATGGTTAAGGTCCCTCCCTCGACTGACTGTGGCTTGACATACACTACAAATGGCTATACAATTGTTGTCTGGATTTGGGTAGAAATAATTCCACACATAAGAAGTGGATTTTTTTGTTTTATGCCCAGGCATGACAATGGCCTTTTTCTTGTCACGTGCCAGAACTGCTGCCACTGGTGCAGGACTTACACAAACAACCTCATCCTCATCAATATCCTCATTAGCGCCCTCGTCGCCTACACAAATCTCCCCCTCATCCTCTTCTAATTCCAAAGTGGCATCCTCAGTTTGGGTATCACCGGCTACACTCGGGCTATTAAGGCACACATCAGCAGAATGCTCACGATTAGACATCCCACTGTTGGATGGACTCTCCACAGGGATTGTTGTCATTTGTGAATCAGAGCAAATATTCTCCTGTAATGCCTCACTGTTATTTTGCAGCTCGGCTTTGACGCGTAACAGTAGTTGTGCACCAATTGTAGGCTGGGTAACTTTTTGGGATCTGCCACTAATAGCCAAAGGTGAAGGCCTCATTCTCTCTTTGCCACTGCGTGTGTAGAATGACATGCTTGCAATTTTTTTTTTATAGTCACTTAACTTTTGCTCAGTTACACTTCTTTTTCGCTTCAATACAGTAAATTTTTTTGGGGTTTTTGTTTTTTGCACTAATTTGAAAACACTCTGTTGTTTGACATCGCCTTGGCCAGATGACGTACTGGGAACACTAACATCAGGACTGGTGACAGAACCTGGTTGCTCATTCAGATCATATGTGGACTGCTTTGAATCCATTCTGAGCGCAAACCACTGGGGAGTGCTAAAAATTATTTAGTAGATACTGCTGACAGATATGACTTTTGACAGCCAGAAATATTAATGCACAATTAGGGAGGACACCCCAAAAGCACTGAGGAGTGCTAAAAATTATTTAGTAGATACTGCTGACAGATATGACTTTTGACAGCCAGAAATATTAATGCACAATTAGGGAGGACACCCCAAAAGCACTGAGGAGTGCTAAAAATGATTTAGTAGATACTGCTGACAGATATGACTTTTGACAGCCAGAAATATTAATGCACAATTAGGGAGGACACCCCAAAAGCACTGAGGAGTGCTAAAAATTATTTAGTAGATACTGCTGACAGATATGACTTTTGACAGCCAGAAATATTAATGCACAATTATGGGGGACACCCCAAAAGCGCTGGGGAGTGCCAAATATGAAGAAAAAATAATAAACCTCTATCCTCCTCTCTGCACTAGCGATTTTGGTTAGAGCAATTGCAAGAACAATATTGTATTCTCTGTCCCTGCTCTAATTAGCCTATGACTACACCCTGCTCTCTCCCTCTGTCAAATGGCGATGGATTGCTGTGGAGGCGTGTATTTATAAAGTTGAAGTATCGCGAGAACCGAGCCCCGAGATCCGACGACGTCACAATGACGTTCGGCCTCGATTTGGATTCGGAACGGGCGGGAGAGTACCGAGCTGCTCAGCTCGGTACTCGGATACCCAAAGTTCGGGTGGGTTCGGTTCTCGGAGAACCGGACCCGCCCATCTCTAGAAAAAAAGCCTTTTAGTTCATGGGACTTATTTCTATAGTTTTTTTATATTATTTTTTCAAAAGTATTAAAGTGAATGCCTTGCTGCTAAGTCAGTACTTATTTGGACCATGCAGATGATAACATTCAGTGTGCAATTAAAGAGGACCTGTCAACACTGAAACACTGCTGTATGTCCTCTTTGTTAATTAAAGGCATTTGCCTTGTGTAGGATTCATGACTTGTGCGGTTAGCGTGATAAACTTCTTCTCTAGAATGCCAAACAGTCTCTCTAATGCTTTCACTAGTGCTCCTTACCAGAGAGTAGCATTGATCTAGAATAAGGGGCTAACAGGTTAGGGACAAAGCATTGTATCCTTTACATCTGTCCATTTTCTGTGGGTTGGGCCATGTTTTTTTTTTCTTTTATATAGCTTTGAATAGCCTATAAATATAACAAACTATAACTTTATGTCTGTTTGGAATATAAAGTCCTGCGCATTGTGTGGCCTAAAAGTCAAGTGAATACAAAGAACAGCGTCAGCACATAGTATGTACATGTATATTGCTTTCAAGGCATCCTTTATTATTATCAAGCAAATGTAGTGCAGGGATGGAATCCCTTTCTCAATCTGACAGCATGCTTAGTGAGACTTCAGTTCAATAAACAAGAAGGCTATACTTGGCTCGTTAATTATGCCAAACAGACATTACACTCCCGCCTGCCGGGGGAGTGAGGTGGGCGTGATGGGGGGCGGGGCTCCAAAATTTGTGTCATTTTGGCCCCACCCCCGTGACGTAATGACACGAACGCGTCATTTGACAGCAGGGAGCGGGACCAAACGCCGCAATTCATGCTGAATCGCGGCGTTTTGGACCTAATTCTGCCCACTTTAGTGAAGTGGGCAGAATTCTGCCAGATGCGGAAGATTGCCACACTCGTGCGGGAGACTCGCAAAATGCGGGAGACTCTCGCAAAATGCTGGAGACTCTCGCAAAATGCGGGAGTCTCCCGGACATTCCGGGAGAGTTGGCAAGCATGGCTTATAGTCAGTATGCAAATGAGACAAATATAAACATATTAATCTCTCCTTGTCAAATTCACACCATGAGTTGAGTTGCAAACAGAATAAGGAAACTGATATTAGGAGATTCTATTTATGTTTCAAATTGTTTATACGGACAATATTCTATGAACTTCTACATCGGTCACAGGCTTGATCCATTAAGTATGCATTACTAGGTTAGAACCATGATCTCACATTTAGATTACCTTGAATACAATTGTTTTGTTACTTCTATGTATCATTAATCTGACAGTGTGTACTATTTCTGATTTTAACTTCTTACTCTATGAATTTTACAATTAGTAATTACTATGTTTACATTTGTCTCCTTTGTACAGTGAATTTCGATTTTGAACTCTGGCATCTCTATGGTATAGTTAGTGTGCCAAGGTCACTGGATAAGAATGTGATGACAGGTATACTTCACCTATGTTCCTAACCTATTTGTTTTTTAAAAATAACTGGAAAATGTAATTGTCTGTGAGCTGCTGAAGGGCTATAGGACTGTTGAAAAGCTGGAAAAGGGTCCTGGGGTTATGGATGGAGAGTGAGGGCGGGCTCCATCCATTAGGCCCATTAACTGGGTCTTTTCAAGTTACCAGTGATTCTGGTAATCAGGATTTGCACTTGCGTGGTGCTAGTAAAATGCTGCAAAGCACCTGAGTCACTGCTTGGGGACAGGGGTTGCGGGATTCTAATTGAGAGAGAGCCTGATATCTGCCTGTAAATTACTGTTCTGAAACTTCTTATTGTTTTAGTTTGTTAGCCAGGAGTGACCAGTGTTTAGTTAGAGCCTGACTGTAAGGTGTTTATTTTGGAGTTTTCTTTTGTTTTCTTAGTGAATTAAACTGGCTTGGACTTGTGTGAAATCTCTCGGCTGCTATAAACGCCATCTACCCCCAGTAGATGGTACCGGGCCACCCTACCCGGTCACATTAACAAGTCTAGTGTTTTTTAAATTAAATTTTCACTGAACACGTTAAGGTTGACAAAGGAGCACAGTGTTCCAAAGCATTGCTGTATGTGGTGTTAAATTACTCATTAAATAAAGGGTGCCTTGAATGCATCATATTCATATGTGTTCTGGCAAAGGTCTAAGAATGCAGTTAACAAAACAGGACCTGTCAACTACATAGGGAGAATAAAATAGTGATCAAGCGCTGGAGTGTGTAATGCGTGCAAATATCCTCCAAATCATGTGCTAAAAGGGACTAAAAAAAGAACATAAAATAACTGAATTTGTCAGTACATTTGAAGCAACCTACTCCTTAATTATAATTTTTGTGGTCTGGTACAGTGCCGGATTAACCCGAGGTCTAACTGGGCTATAGCCCAGGGGCCTCGGGCATCCAGGGGGCTCTTCAAAGTCCTCAGCAGCATTATTGATCGGTCCGGGGGCGGATCAAGCAGCCCGATCAATGCTGCTGAGCACTGTCACTGTAGTCCTCCGTCCCCGGCGCTCAGTAATCTGCTTACTGAGGAGATCTCGCGAGTGAACTCTCGCGAGATCTCAGTAAGGAGCTCACAGCGCGCCACGGACGGAGGACTACAGTGACAGGTAAGCGCTTGGGGGCAGCGGCGCACGGAGGATTGTCGGCGGCGGGGGGGGGGGGGGAATTGGAAAAACGAGAGAGAGCAGCTCCGTTTTGCCAGCGCTGTCCTATACAGCAGCCACGGCGCTGTCTAAGAAGCGTCTGCGGCGGTGCTGTATACAATACAGCACCGCCGCGGGCGCTTCTTTGACAGGGCCGCGGCTGCTGTATAGGACAGTGGCCACTTAGTTAGCGCAGGGGGGGTTCTAGAGACTCCGAAACCCCCCCTGCGTGCGCCACTGGGGGGGCCCTCACGGGGTACGGGGGGGCGGCAGGTGGCTCACATTGGGGGCCTCACGGGGGAATAGAGGCGCCCTTAGCCCAGGGGCCTCCATTCCCTTAATCCGGCCCTGGTCTGGTAATGAATCTTGGTTCATGTTTCAGTTAAACAGGATAAACAAGGTTCCCTAGAATAATAATTTTAAAACATACACATTGCACCTCTTCACCACAGGTTTTTCTATGCAGAATGAGGGGCATATACATACAGTGCTGGTGGGCAAGACTCTACTATTAGGAACATTTTTAAGGTAGCACGGTGGCGTAGTGGTTAGCACATTTGCCTTACAGCACTGGGGTCATGAGTTCAATTCCCGACCATGGCCTTATCTGTAAGGATTTTGTATGTTCTCCCCGTGTTTGCGTGGGTTTCCTCCCACACTCCAAAAACATACTGGTAGGTTAATTAGCTGCAAACAAAAATTGACCCTAGTCTCTGTCTCTCTGTCTGTGTGTGTGTTTGCCTGTCCGTGTCTGTATGTTAGGGAATTTAGACTGTAAGCCCAATGGGGCAGGGAATAGTGGCGCTATATAAATAAATGATGATGATGATGAAAGGTAAAAAAAAATGTAGGTGACCCAGACCAAGTAGCCTGCTATGAGACCAGCCGGGGGTGCATATGCACCCCTAAGCCCAGCCAACCCCTTGTATACATATAAACTAGCAATAAACAAACAAGTTTTTGTATACATTTTGTTTAATTGTGACATATGCATTGCAGGAAATAAAAGGGATGCCTTTACATAGGTAATTTGAGTATTTTCATATTATTGGAGACATCATACAATGCAAATGGTTTTACAGGTGTACTATTTTTTTTAAATGAAAATATTCCTATTACGTCTTATTGGCTAGCTTAAGGTACTTCAGCCACAGCCCTGTTTATAATTGGTTTTTCATTATAGCTAGTTTTACATATTTTGGGTCTGATCACTTGTAGTTTCTATAGTTTTTAGCAGAGGACTCTGAATTGTTTAATATGTGTTTGACATGTTTTACCTTCAGAAATCTGAGAGTTCTTTAGACAGATAAACCTGCAGTATGCATAGAAACATTGCATAATTTATGTTACTGCAACAGTGGGGACTGTCCCATGCACTTTATATAATTTATAGTCTGTTTTTCATCCAGATTTTATGCTAATTTATTTTTTCATATACCTGTCAATGGCCATTTGCTTCTTATGATGAATGCTTCTTCTCTCTAGGTTCTTTGATGTAAGATTTCTTCTTTTATACTGGCAACCAAAACTCTTGCAATGTGCTTTGTCCATCAAAGTTCTTTGTCTCCCCTAACAACACTCGCATACCCCATAATTTCTTCTGGAGGTGGATGATCTGGAAACAAATGAGTATTAGCCTATTGCCAGTTGCCATAAGTTGAGGTAAGGTTTACTAGTTACAGTAAGAACACACATCAGGCTCATATTGTTAGATTAGATTACCTATCTGGGGGAAACCGGGCATTTATTTTAAAAGATTTGTTTGCCAAAATGAGTGAGCTGTAAGGTTCAAATTACATTGTTGTCATCTTGTCTGAATGCTGCTCGGAATGTTTATCTGGATAATTTGCATGGATTCAGGAAAAAATAAGTAAAACTGAGTTTTATTTTATTTATTTTTTTATGAATTCATACCATGGCACAGTTTGTAGTGACATAATCACTCCTCTATGAAATATATGTACGCACTTCTATATTAAGTGTGTACAGTAATATACAGTGCTTCCTCCTTATAATGCTATCTTGATACTGGGTTAAACCTGGTGTTATAGCAAGAATGGCATTATAAAGAGGGTCATTTGACATAGAATGGAATATATATTAATGCCCTTAGTATATACCTGCTTGTGAACATGCTTGCATTATACATCATACTTGCCAACTTTTCCTTGTTGGCTTCAGGGAGATCCCGGGGGAGGTGGGGGTGGAGCTTGACGAATTGCATCATTTTGGTGCCGCCAACTAAACGATTGTCACAATTTTGGCAATTAAAATGGGGCGGGGCTAAGATGATGCAATATTTGCAATATTAAGCCCCTCCCCCACCACTTATCTACTAGGGATGTTTCCCTGCTCTCCCCTTGAGCCCGGGAGGTCTCCCAGAAATGCGGGAGTTTCCCAGACATTCTGGGAGAGTAGGCAACTATGCGTTCAAGAAAAGCATCTACTGAATCTCACGGGACTGAAGTGTCTTTTACATTTCTGTCTCCATTACTGAAGTCATGTTGTCATACCTGTCATTCTTTGATGAAATCTTGGTCTCCATGAAAATGGCCACCTCCATAGGTATCAATACATGGACATAGGACACAATTTCTGAACTGTGTCATCAAGCCACAGATGGCAAAGCCAACCACGTCTTGTACTGGCTCAGCATCAGGGAGAATGCCAGACTCTTCAGGGAGTAATGAAGATCACCTCTATTTCAGGGAGTCTCCCTAACATTCAGGGATAGTTGGCAAGTATGTTATACATGGAGGTGCTATGTCAAGGGAACACTTTAATACAGTTTAGAGATTTATCTATGCATCATATGCATATTAGACACTTGTCTCTGTCCTTAAATTGTTCCATAATTGTGGACACATCTGTACAATGCAGACATCAATTGTCATGCCTTTCAGGAATCATATTCTTGCAAGTGCGCTATGCATCCTGCAGCTACGACGACTTTTGGTACTTTTGGAAATGTTGCTGTGTTAGTTTAGGATTCTTGGGACTGAAACAATACAATTATTAAATAATATTTTTTTTTAAAAAAACTTGTATTTGTGAACGTGTTTAGATATTGAGGCACATAGCAGCAAACCTTGTCATCATTCATGAAAGCATTGATATGAAATCTCTTCCCACACATATTTTGTGTTGTGTAAGAAGTTTACAAAAAGCACATATTTTACAAAAGACCATATTTTCAATTTTATGCTGAAGACTGGCAATCGTTATGTGTGTGTTTTTGTTTTATCTATATATATATATATATATATATTCATATAGACGTGTACATATTAATTTAGATGTGTGTATATATAGATATATGTTTATATATGTGTATAGATAGAGATAGATAGATATCTCTATATAGATGTATAGATATACATATATATATGTGTGTGTGTGTGTGTGTGTGTATATATATATATATATATATATATATATATATATATGTATATATATGTGTGTGTATATATATATATATATATATATATATATATATATATATATATATATATTATAATATATAGATAGAGAGAGATATTTGACTTAGGGGCCTATTGGACTGCTATGTAGTGCAATTTATGAAAGTATTGAAAATGCTTTTACACATACGATAATATTCGCCAGCTCGCCGCATGTGTAAATTTTCAGGTCGGCTGTATGGGGAGAGTTTTGCAGTAGAGGGATCTTCGGATTCCTCACCACATCTTACTGCTCTCCCCTCCAGTCACTATCACAAAGGTGGTCACTTTGCAATAGTTACCATAGAAAATATTGGAGAGAAGTCTTTGCAATTTGACTGTTGAAGTTTTTTAACAAATACACACAATCTTTCAAACCTTATCTTTGCGATAAGGATTGAAAGGGATCGTGTTAAAAAAGACCTCTTTAATAAATATATAATTAAAAACAAATTTTACTATGGCGCACGAAATAGGTATTATATGTAAGTGTGTATATATTTTCTCTATTTAACCATCACATAGCTAAACTCTGCAATATGGTCTGGTCAAAAAATTATAAAATCATTATTTCATTAACATCTATTTCTATACATGAGTAGATTTTGTAATCCACAAACAATTCTGTGAAATAGAGCTGTAAGATACAAACACACTCTTTTAAAAATGTGCAGCATAAGTAGGTTGCCTATGTTGTCTGTCCTGCTTTTGCCACTGTAAAGTTGCATCTGTTGAATATTTGGTTTTTTTTACCAGAATTTAGCCTCTGCTTGCTCTTACTTTAAACGTACTCATGCATGAAACCCAAGTTTTTTGCTTTGTTTTTTAAAAATAAAACTTTGAAAAATGATTTGGGGAAACATTTGTCAAAAAAGTGTTTTTGATAAACATTTAATAAAAAGTACATGGAGCCTGTGAGCACACAACCTTTGGCAACCTAAACCCTACATAGACCACTAGCCACACATTTTACACAGTATATCATGTGATCAATGAGTGGTATTACAAGGTAGAATACAGTTCCTACTTCTTCACATAGTTCATCCCTGCCACTGTTCAAAAACAGAGCCGCCTCTCTGCCTCCATTCGCCCTATGTCCAGGCCTGCTGAGGCCAGTGCTAAATCCAGCCCTGTTCGTCTTCAGAGATGGAGAATTCTCCCCTGCGTCTCTCTGTCTGTCCACCCCTCCCCTTAGATTGTACGCTCCTCTGAGCAGGGCCATCTCTCCTCCTGTTTCCACCACATCTAACTCTGCTCTCCAGCTACTTAGCCCTCCACCCCACGTCCACTCTCGCTCCCTCCTCCCCCCTGGGGGTCTCCCTGTCTTCCGCGCCCTCCTTCTTGGGCCCCGTCGTTTGCGGATCCTCCCTCCCCCTTCCCTGCCCACTCTAGCTGTGCATTGAGCGTACTGAGTTGCTGTGTTTACTGTACTGTGCTGTCTCCCATTGTATTGTGATTTTGTTTGTCTCTGTACGGCGCTGCGGATGCCTTGTGGCGCCTTATAAATAAATATTAATAATAATAATAATGGAGGGTTATTACATAATGTGCATATGTATTCAAACACCAATGCAGAGAACCAGTCTCTTCTTTCACAGAGAGCTGTTGTATTCTAGCATACCTCCTCTTATATATGTAGTGCCTCCTTTTCTGCTGTCCACTGGCAGTTGCCTTTCTTTTATACACTGACTGCACTGAAGGGTTTTGGGACTATTCGCAAGAATAATTGCTGGGTAGGGAGTAGAAAATATGTTGTATAGTGTACCTTAAAGTGCAACTGTATGAACAGAGTGGAGTAAGTACATGAAGTGGGAAAAGTATACACAAAACCAAGTGACTAGATCACTTTGGGCTTCATTGTGACCTATTATTGTGGTCATCGTCCAACCACATTTTCCACCATGGACACAATTTCAATAGATAATCAGGTAATGCTGTAAATTTGGGGCCATCAGGCGAATTGTTATCCAAATGTTTTATAGGTCAGTTTTTCAGATGTTTGCATTTGTATTGTTATTGTAACAGAGATATGCAGCTAAGTACAAGTTATTGGGCTATACTGTCTGATTAAAGTCTTGTGGACATAGTAAAAATAATTGTTTTTTTTTAATCATATTAGCATCTGTTGTTATTAAAGAACTTGTATTTTAGATTTAGTTATTCTAAGTGTAAAAACATCTGAAAAAAAAAAAGAATATATGCAATGATATGGTTGAATCTCAGGCACTATAAACATTAGTGGGACCAGGACAAAGATCAAATTAATAGGCCACATAACAACTGTGACAAAATACTTTTACAAATCGTGTTTAGAATTTGGGTAGAAAAAAAATTGGAGATATGTTAAGATTTGGTATAGCTTTAATAGTAGTTTTAAAGCTTAATTTAGACGTATGATCATATGCTGTTTATACATGTTGTAGAGTTTGCAATTAAATTTGGTATAAGGGAACAAGGTTAATTTAGGTTATTGTTAGGGCTATACAAAACACTAAAAAATGTAGTTAAGTTTACACTTTTACACTTTTTTGTTTTTAAATTCTTTTATTTTCAGTTTACAAACAGAATATACAGGGAATAAATAAAATGCAGATTAAATGGTAATACACAGCAAATCTAAGATGATATATTGTTGCAGAAAATATCGGAATTGTAATGTAACAATACACAGTGATAACATTTAAAATATAATTAATTAGTTAGAAAGCAATTAGGCAAACATTAATTTATTGAAATTCATGTTTAGTAAATTCTGCAGAAAGATGTGGGCTAAAACAGGTTGAGTAAGTGTGTGGGGGGAAGGGGGTGAAAATGAGTCAGGGGACATACATATCTTATATTCCAGAGATGCCAGGGAGAGAAGTGTTGTGCTTTTTTAGGTTGCATGCAATTTCTTATTTTGCAGTGCAGCATTTATGAGTTTATCTAGAAGTTTGTCTTTGTGTGTTATAGGGGTGCAAAGTAGTAGATTTGTGGGGCTCAGCATAAGAGACAGATCTGTTATATTAGAAAGAAGAGTTTTTATTATGTTCTAAATATTTAGAGTTATTTTGGGGCAAGACCACCAAACATGAACAAAGCTGTCTGTCAGGCTACATTCTCTCCAACATTGATTGGATGCATTTAGATTTTGGGCATGTGGCATTTGAGAAACATGGGTAGTACCAATCCCCCCGCTACTGAAGCCCTGGCCAATAGATTCCTTTGCAACTGAGGTTTCTTGTAGTTCCAAAGTTGTTGCATACTGTCTGAAGTGTATTAATTGCCCCATTCGGCACAGCCACAGGCAAAAATTGTAACAAGTAGAGGACTTTAGGAAGGGCATTATTTTTTATTGCGTTTATTCTACCTATTTATGATATGTATTTTTTCTTCCAGTGGGAGAGGTCTCGGTCGATCTTGATTAATAAAGGTGGAAAGTTTGCTTTGTATAGTTGGTTCGTAAGATTTAGTTATGTTGACGCCTAAGTTGTAGTTCAGTTTAAGTAGTTTGTTTAGATGGTCAGATAGTTGAAAGTATATAGCTTCTGACTAGTTGTTGTTAGCAAAGCAAAAAGATAGTTGTCCGTGCTTATCGTTAACACTGCATATTTGTGTGTATCTAGCAAAATGAAAACATGAGGTATTAGTTCATATTTTGATCAATACATTTAAGCCTACATCTCATTGTCAAGGGCATCTCATTATATACAGGTCCTACACTGACCTATTTGCTTTAAACACCATTAAATTGCAGTTAAAATCAGATGCACTCATCCCCCTGGTATATGGGTTTACATCTAACAAGGGCTGGCTTGTGAGCCACACTCAAATGAGCCTTAAATAGGACTGATAGACAGCTGCCAAGACAACATAAGGCAATATTTTGAGACAAAATCAAAGAATTGCTATATTCTGAAATTGTGTCAGATTCGGACAATTCCCTAAATAAGCTGGGCAAAGAGATAAGTGTTTCAGTAAGGGAGAAGAGCACTACGTTGGCATATAGGGCTATCTTGTAATGTGATTTGCTCTTAATTATACCCAAAATTTTCAAAGGTTCAATAACCAGGGCATTATAGATTAGAATATTATAGGTCTATGGAGGAGCTACATCTGTCAACTACAGACTCTTTTGAAACATATTATATTATTTGGGGCCCTTGGTTGAACTTTATTGATTCTCCAGAGTTCGCAGCCTTAGACATATCCACCTAAACTATGTATATGTAGGAGCAGGGATATACTGGACCCATATGGTTTTTGGATTAGACTATACTTCAAACTTGTTTTATATAGGATTTAGATATATCTTAATCAATTAGCTGAGACCGAAATGGATATGTTGTTATGAGGGATCTCATTATGCTATCCTCCTACCCTTTCCTTATGTCTTTACCCCTTCCCCACCCTTGTGTTTGTCTTTGTGTTTTATGTATTAGGTTATCAACAGCTGCCATATGTGGTTGAAAATGTTTGTTCTTTTTGATACATTTATTCTTCCTTGGCCTGATGCCATGAGGTTGTACTTTTTTTCATTTGCCAATCAGAACAAATACGTTGAAAATGTTTGTATAACCTGTTTATGTTCTTAAATCTCAATAAAAACTTATTTCGGAAAAAAAAAAGGCTGTACACTGCATAAGACTATGAACCTGATTGCTGCTGCACTGTATCTGCCAACTGTGAGCACCTGCATCAACTGTGTTACCAAGTTCAATAAAAAGTAACCTGTTTAAGTAAAAAAAAATAACCAGGGCATAAATTAGCAGGGAGAGTGGGCACCCCTGTCTGGTACCGTTTGCGAGGTTAAAAGGGCTTGAAATGAAACTGTTGGTAAAAATTATCATGGGAAGATTACGTTAAAGAACACTAATAGCTCATAGAAAATTGCCCCTAAAGCCAAATTGTCAAAGTATTAAGGCCAAGAATGACCATGATACCCTATCGAAGTTTAGAGCAAGCAGTAGTGATGTGATTTTGTTTTTATATATGTGATGATTTTAGTCTATTATACGGCTAGTATTATCAAGTAATTGTCTGTTGAACATGGACCTTAAATGGGTGATTTATCGAGGGCTCAAATGTTTTGCAATAGGACACAGGAAATCTGCCTTTTCTATGTCCCTACTCACTCTGGATGGCGGGGAAGGGAATACCTGTTGATGGGTTTGTCTTATGTAAGTGTCTTGTAATATGTTTTAAATATTTCATTAATAATAAGAGGATCATATTGTGGGACCTCTAAAGTGTCTTTAATTGATTGTATTTCTTGCTTCACTCTTTTAGCCTTAAGTCTGTGTGCTAACAAAGAGTTCACCTTCTTGCTCATTTCATAGAATCGTTAAGCCAACGTATCGACCTTTCAGTTTTTTTCAGCTAGGATATTATTGACTTCAATTCTGTATGAAAGGAGTTTCCAGTAATAACTCGTGGAAGGGTTCCGTTTATGGGTACTTTCAAGGAGTTTTACCAAAGTGGTAAGCTCCTCTATTTTGCATATTTGCTCCTTATTGTGTTGCGAACCATAGCTGATGGTAATTGCCCAAATCATGGCCTTATGTGCTTCCCACACATGGTGAGTAGGCATCAGTTTGTATGTACAATAGGCATGGAGCAGATTGTGACACCATTATGTTTGGTTTGGTTGCAGGACAGAGAGGGAAGGGAAGCGGAGGGAAGTTGCCTAGAAATTAGAAAAAGATGACTGGAGGATCTAAAATGGATTTCATGCAGGAAAATTATGTCTCCGTAATTTTTTTGTAGAGTTGTGAAATAAAAGTGGTCTTTTTTTGGCGGGAGTTTAGTCCCTTGATATTCAGGGTGGCTACTTTGAGTGGCATGCTTACGAATCTGGTGCTAGGCTGGATTGGGTTCCTTTGGCTCTTAAGTGAGGTAGAGAAAAAAATAAAATAAGTATACAAATTGAAATAAAATGAGGAGTAAGCAGAAGGGGGGGGTTAGAGGATGAGATGGGTAGTAGGGTAAGTAACAATTACTACGATTGGATCCGCAGAGGGGCAGAGACCACTAATGGTAGTACTAATATGGGACTAAGGGAATGGTTAGTAAAATGTGGATTATGATGTGAAAATTAATAGTTTAAATGGGTTGGTCCCATATTCCTGGGCTAGCTCTTAGAGCGATTAATGAAGATTTCTTGACTACTGAATCATGTCTGAGTAGTAGGGTGTTTGTATATTAAGAATGCTGATAACTGTGGTATGTAAGATGGGGGTTGTTAAGTTTAAAATACTTTTTGGGGACCATAGAATGACGTGTTGTGAAACATTTTGGTAGGATTAATTTGTGGAAGATGGGAAACACACAGTACCTTAATATGATTGTTTCATGGTTATACTTGAAAATTTGCTCTATAAAACCAATCATATTATGTGTAACTAATAAATCTAACAAGCAAACAGCAACAACTATAAGCAAAAATGTTGGCAGGTACATTACCATTTAGATGATGATGTACAGCGGCCCTCCAGGCAGCATGCACCCCTGAGAGCAATACGCTGATTACTTTTGTGGTGAGTAGGACCGAAATAGCAGATGAGTAAGTTTAAAGGTGGTAAGTCAATGCCAGTTCCATGCCGCCTTTGCACAGCACCTACAATATATAAAAATGCAGATAAAGCATTACATACATTAACAGTGGATGTAGTGCCAAACAGCAATTATAACAATATTGATGCAAATGTCCTACAACTTGTCTTGTGCATGTAAGAATAAGCCCTTGTATTAGGTGAGGGTAGCAGCCCTTGTAATTAAACACTAGTGTGGATAAAGTTTAGAATGATGGGAGTGGCAGAAGCCAAGAAAGAATAGGATGCAGGTAATATTGTAGCGATGATTTGGTGGGAGTGCAGTGATTTTGATAATGGTTGCGTAAAGCAAGGTTTAGAGAGTGGGTAAAGAATACAGTCCATTGTGTCTGACTGCAGTTTTATAGACAATTATGGTCTATCATCATCATCATCAATATTTATTTATACAGCGCCAGCAAATTCCGTAGCACTTTACAATTCGGAATGACATTAATAAAACAACCTGCTCACAAGCTTACAATCTATTGGACAATGGGAGTTTGCTACATCATATTTCATATTGGTACAGTCTATTTACAAAGCAAAACAGTATGTCAGGATAGAGTAATTGCCCTGTTGGGAGGGCTAGTTATGGAGGGTTGGTAGGGGCTGACTCCCCGGATGAAGGATTGGATTCCGTTTGGTAACTAAGCAGATTCTTCCTTTCTCTGGGGTCTCTAATCAGGACAATCGTCCCTCCAAGGTCTAGGATGAGTTTGAAAGGATATCCCCACCTGTAGCAAATTCCTTTCTCCGTTGGCCTTTTGCGAGGTTCCTCAACTCTCTTCTCTTGGTGATAATTACTGGGGACAAGTCTTGGTAGAATTGAAGTTAAGCATTCTCATGAATGATGTGTGGTTTGACATGGGTAGCCTCCATAATGCCCTCCTTGTCTTAAAAATGCAAGAATTAAATTATGACATCTATAGGGTCTTTCGATTGGGATCCCCTTTGGGTTGAGTTCAGGGTTTCATTGCAGCAAACAGGCTTTGAATATATGGTTCAAAGTTGTCTTGGGTTTCTGGGTCAATCCTCATTTTTGCTTTTGAATTCTTCTTTTTCACTGCTGATATGCTCCAGGTCTATGTTGGTGCATTGCTGAAACCAATGGAAATTGTTCTGGCTTGTCCTGTAGCTTTGTGGTGCGGGCAGGTAGGATATATCTGCTTTGATGGAGAAAATCGCCTTCTCCAACTGGGATTCGAGGGACTCTTTAAAATATGTTTCATGATTTTTTATTAAGCCAGAATGTCATCTTTTGTAGACAAAGCTGGTTGTAGGGATTCCTCTTGCTCCAGAGGGGGTTGTGGGGATGGTAGTGATTCTTGTTGTACAGTGGTCTTTTCTTGTTCTAGTAAATTGGTGCGTGATGTTCGAAGTGGAGGCTTTCTTGGATTTGGCAGAAGAGCGCTGCATGGGGAATTTCTGAAGGGAAATGGAATGGGAAAATACAGACAAGCATATGGATAATATCTGATTCTTGTAGTTGTGATCAGATGGCAGGTTCCCGGGAATATGGGTGAATGCCCCTTTTAGAAAACCACAATTGATGAGTATAGTTAGGTCACAGGTGACCACAACATGGCAGTGGATTAGCAACTGTTGGAGTTGTGCATGCAGCTACACAGGTAGAATGGAGTTCTCTGATGGTCTTTGTGGCAGCTTGGTGAGTATCTTTGTTCTGTTTTCGCTGTGTGTAGAATGGAGGGGGGCTTCCAATGAGCATGTTCCAATAATTCTGCTGCTGCGTCCAGTGTACACTTGACCCAGAAAGAAGTGTTTATTTAATTTATCACAGACCCATGTGGTCCTGGCATGGACATAGTAGTGTAATAACAAGTACACTGATAAAGCAAATAAAAAAAATACAAAACTTTTAAGGTCTATATAGGCATATAATATGATACAGTAGGGATAAGAGAAGGTTACAATTGTATTGTAAGCTATGATGACATACCATGTAGTATTGAAAGCTGACATGCCTGGGGGACTGGAGGAAGGAACCTGAGGAATACCGTTGGGGTCTCAAAATCTTCTAGCACAAACATAGCACTATGGCTGCAGGTTTATGCACATATAACACCGAATAATCTTAGATTTTAATAAGTAGATGTTGCAGGAACTCACAAAGAGCACATCTACTCAGCTCAGATGCAAAACCACTTCCCCTGCAATGCTCCTTTTTATTTATTTATTTTTATTCCAGCACATTTAAGGTTACATAAATTGGTCAAATATTTAAGATTCACATCTTTAAAACAAGGAGTATCTTGTCATAGTAGAAAATCAAGGGACTGAGCGACAACCTATATTATAGCCTTCCTTATCCAGGCTCAGTTACTAGGAAATGTAATGGTGTGCTCTGTGCAATTGCCATTGTTGCCCTTGTATTAAAGGGCCTTGCTAGTAATACAGTATCACTATTACCAAAGAGTGGATATATTTCTCTTTCACAGTACTGTCAGTACTCATTCTGACCTTTCAGTGGGCAGGATTGAACGTCAAGATTGCATTCAGGTGCTTATAACAATGAAAAGAACAGTTTAATTGTTTATAATTCTGTAAAGACAAACACACTTGATTCAAACGACAACACAGATGTTAATGAACAAATGAGCCAACAGGTTGTTTGCATTTACGTACTGCTTACATTTACTATAGCAATCCAGAGCCATACAGATGCAAACCCACAATCACATTGTAGTTTTATCTTACTGATTATTGTACTTTGTTTTGATGTGACTGAAATTAAACTGAATTGGTCTTTATTGTAAAAAAGATGCAATTGGTCAGGTCATTCACTTTAAGGTCAAATATGTTTGTTTTGAGCATGCCCAAAAGAATAGTTTGATACTGCAATCAGAATGAAAGTCCAGTCACGTCAGTGACACTGAAATATAAAATTGACAAATGAGTTTAGTGGTGAGCAAATAAAAATAAAATTTCTTAACAATGGACTAGTTTTAAAATGTGTGAGTAGGTAAGTGACTCAAGTGATGTATGAACATCGTGCATTTTGACTTTTCACTTTTTTTCCTATGGTGTTTACATTAATTACATAGTTGCCTACTCTCCCGGAATGTCCAGGAGACTCCCGAATTTCTGGGAGTCCTCCCGGACTCCTGGGAGAGAAGGCAAGCCTCCCGGTTCCTGGCCGAAACCATTAATTTAGTAGCGGGGGACAGGGCTTATGGCGCGATTCACACGTCATCGTGGCCCCGCCACCTGCTGTAATTGGCTAAACCAGTGTGATGTAATTTAGGGGGCGGTGTCAATGACGTGATTCCTTAAGCCTTGCCCCCCGATCTCCCGAACGCCAGCTTGCTCAAGTTGGCAAGTATGATTATAATGAGCAATCAGCCAATAAATTGGTAAAATGCTTTTTTTAATTAATACCTTAGTCTCATTAGTTAAGCTTTTGGTGATGAAATGTGTTGTGTATTCATTCAGGAATTTTCTTTCTCTTAAAGTTTCAGATAAACCTAACCTTTCAGTGCACCAGACATCCGAGAACAGCCTACTTGTACAATGGGAACCACCAAGTAAGTCAGTTGGACAAGTCCTAGGTTACCGCCTAAAGTTTGGGCGTCTTGATGCTACAGTTCTTTCAACTTTAGAGTTTGGAGCTCAAGAAAAGAAATTCACAGCCAACAATATCCACAAGGGTGCAAAATACATTTTTAGAATGGCGGTCAAAAGCCGGGCGGGCTTCAGTGAGGAAGCTGTTGAAGAGTTCATCATACCAGAGGAAGCTCCTAAAGGTTATCCTCAATTAACTGACCCTGGCAATATCACTTCTGTGTCTATCCAGCTAAACTGGCTGCCTCCTGTTCTGGCTGAACAGAATGGCATTATCACCAAGTATACAGTAGTCTATTGGGTAGCAGACTCTGCAGAAAAAATGCTGGAAATAGACCTTCTATCTTCTGAAAGTTCTTTCTTGCTGAGCAACCTGAAAGCTAACACTGTTTATGAAGTCAAAATACGTGCACACACCAGTAAAGGTCCTGGGCCTTACAGTCCAAGTGTTCAGTACCACACTTATCTTCTAAATCAAGGTAGGCCTTATCAGTCTTAATTTCTTGGCATTTTTTTTTATTCTTGAAAGCAAGCCGCTAATCAGCATCACGTGAATCCTTCAGATAAAGTGTGACTATAATGAATGGGATGGTACTTTCTGTCTTTATTTCATTTATTTTACTAATAATTGAGTGAATCTAAAGCTATTTTCAGGTAAGTGTTTTTCCTTTTCTTAAAGTTTAGTTAAGACACTTCTCATGAGTTTCTGGGTTCACCAATGACATCACAGGTGGGAAAGCCTTCTGTATCATCTTCCTTTTCAGTATGTGCTTTAGAAAATGCTTCTTTTCATCCTTCATGCTTGGATATTTCAGTCTTTCTCCATTGTAACTGTGCTTTAAATATATCATAGTTGCATTTCCAGTTTTGAAGTCATAAAGCAAAGTGTGGGGTCTTAGTGATTAATTGTTGCAATTTTAATAATCACACAAAGTTTGTTTTCCTTATAATCTCCTCATACGCAATTGAAAATAATGGTTCCAAAAAGTGAGTTTTTGTACTTAAATAACTTAGTGTTCTGGTGCTCTCCTCTCTTGTCTTCACTGTTTTTCAGTATTACCAAAAAATTTCAAGGTCAAGATGGTCACAAAGACTTCAGTTCTTCTGAGTTGGGAATTTCCAGAAAACTACAACTCAATAGTGCCTTACAAAGTAAGAGGAACAAGTTAAATCATATTTTTATAGTAACAATTATCAAAATTGTCAATGTAAGCTATGCAATCTTTAAAGACCCCACCAGTTTTTTTTGTTCAAGTATACCATAAAATACACTCCACTCTACTTAAGAAAAGTTATTTAGTGAAGCTAACCAGACTTTGGCTCCAGCTGTTTCATGGGTTTTGTTATTTCTAATGTATACATTAGTAACATATTACATATATACTAATTTATATATGTAATATGTTTAATTACATTGTTTTTATTACAAAAAATCATTTTTGTGAATTCAAAAACTATAGTAATCACAATACTACATATTACTATTTCTTAACATACAGATAAAAGCAAAGTATATGTTTATATTTATAATTAAATCATTGGGGGGTTGTGGTAGGCACTGTCTTGATCCAGAATAGTTACAAGTAAAAACATAAAGCAAATCCTCACTATGCAAACAAAGTGGTAATTTATTAATACTTACCTAATAGGAAGAAAATATAATACAGATATCAGTCTTTCAAAGTGGGAAAGAATTTATAACATACAGTAAATATACTGTTTACGAGTATTTTAAGTACAGTTACGGTCAAATCAAAGCATCAATTTGAAGTTTTATGTGTGTTTTCTTCCTCCATTTTGTTGCCCAGTTTTTAAAAGCATTCCTTGTTTGTAATTTTCTGTATATCTTCTTTCTTCATTTAATTTATGTGTCTGATAATTATATGCTTGTTTGAATTAGCAGATATGCAAAATTGAAGGTTTTAGTATTTGTGTTTAGTAATTTGGTATTCAATAGCTACGAAACATATTCAACCCTTTTGAACATTTTAGTGGAACCACAGTGGATGAATTCTGGAATTGTTGCCACTGATTAACAAACATGCACTGCAATGTCAGATAAAAAAAACATCCCTTCATCCTTTTCACATAAATATCCACTCCTCTTGTTAGAGTATACCAAATCCTTATGCAACCAGTTGTCTTCAGAGGTCACATAAATAACGAGTGTCCACCAGTGTACAATTAAAGAGTATCAACTGATTTTAAAAAATAATAAACCTGTAGAAGTCCCACTGTTTGTTTGTGGTTTCCAATGAAGATTGAAAAACATTCAAATCAACTGAGAGAAAAAGTATTTGGAGAACACCAATCAAAGGAACTATACAATGATGATTTCTCCTGGAGCACTGTCCACCTTAACGAAATAGAGAGATAGTGGTACAAGAATTTTTGTAGAACAGGCCGTCCTCCAGAACTGAACATTTGGGCAGAGTTAGACTTCCATGGCAGAGATGGGAGAAATTATACATGGGGCAACCGGTCTCCTGAGAAAGTAACAAATCTGCATTTATGTGAGGGTAGCAAAATGGAAATCATTGTTGAAAAGGTCCCATGAAATCTCACCAAAGGTATGAGAGATACCAAGTGGCGGATAGTGTGATGATATAAAGATTTTTTTTTTGTGTCTAAGCCAAGCGCAGCACTGAGCATTTTCCCAAGAATGCTACCTAAATAACTGCAACTTGGGAAAATATTTATATTTTAGATGGTGTCGGACAAATACGAGACAATGCCAAATGATTAGATAATCCTTTATTAAAGGCAAGGCATAGATGACCTTATTATAGAGCATTATTACACAGCTACAGTGCATGCATGTTATTTACGGATCCTTAAGTAAGTCATTATTCTTCAAGTTTATTTTATGACATGAGCGGTATGTCCTAAAAATTAGCTTGCACAGCAATTACAGTTATTAAATAATTAAATGAAGTTCAAGCTACAGTTTACATATCAATTACATATTTTATTATTTTACCTTAAAAAGCAAAACTAAAAAAAAATATTTTTGTTCGATTCAACTGTATAAATTTTAACTTCTACCATTTAATTAACCCTGATACTGGTCAATGGCATAAAGCATACAGCAATATCTACATGGCTTAAATAGAACCAAAACAATAAATATCTCGGAGTGACCCAGTCAAAGACCAAAAATCAATTCTATTTAGAATGTGTGGCATGATATGAAAATTGCTCACACATGATCATTGCTCACAATGGTTCAACCTCATAAAGGATTAAAATTTTGCCGATTCTTCTTTCCAATATTACTTGTGTCCAGATATGTAAAACTGAAAAATACACTGTAACTACAGCTAAATGTGCTACTACCAATTATTACAATGAATGAATACTTATGTGTTCAATTATTGTTGTTTCTTGCGTGTAATTAAGAAAAAAAGTTTCAGCATTGTTTTGGTTTATTACATTAGAGTATTTTGTGTTGACCAGTGGTCAGAATTACAGAATAAATCTTTTTGATATGATAAATAAAATGTGAAAAATTGCAAAAGGGTAAGTCTACTTATAACCATTATATTAATACAATCTAACTTTATACTCTTCAACATGAGGTAAGTTTGAATTTCTGATATTTTTCAAAACTTGTTTGTTTGGCTTAATAGATATGGTGCAGGCAAATTAAGCCTAGATAATATATAAGACGTATTTATAGTACAATTATAATTTATGTTTGAGGGCTTCTCCAATTTTCTTATTTTCTGCTATGCTATTCTGTGTCAAGATTCAATATAACATGCAGACAGTGGATGTAGATGGACGGACAACAAAGAAATTAATTACCAACCTCAAACCTAAGACTTATTACAACTTTATTCTTACAAATCGTGGGAACACTATGAGTGGTCTTCAACAGAATGTTGCTGTACGAACTGCCCCCAACATGTTGGGTATGAAACCTATGGTGACTCGGAAGCCAGAACCAGATGGTAGCATAACAGTAATTCTACCAGATGTGGAAACATCTGAATCTGTGAGGTAAAAGCTTTCATAGTGGTTCTTTCTTTTGCCCTTACATTTTTACTGTTTTATTTCCTAAGATGTGATAAAGCTGCATTTTCGTACTTCCGAACTTATATATGCTGTAAGATAATGTAAAGTCATCCAGTCAATGGTTTTGCATTGAATTCATCAACACTGTGTAATAAATATGATACATCACATTATAAGTTTGAATGTGATTTAGTGATTTGGTTTAAATAACATTGAACTAAGTAATTTTTGCTTTACGTAAAGTTTAAAATCTATTGGGATGCAATGGTATGTACCGTTGCTATTCCATTTTTACACAATAATATATGATTACACAATCATATACAATACATATATTTACTCTTCATGTAAAACCCCCTAAAAAAGGATGCATGTTTTGTATTAAAGCAACTGTAGCATACTCTACTTCATAGTGCATAATTTGAAAACAAATGGTTTGGGGATATTGGGCCAAAATATATGTTAACTATAAATTAAGTTGCCAACTAACACAAACCCAAACTATTTTGTGCATCATCATAGCTATGTTCATAAAGCTTTTGCTTACAAATACATCACCAATATAGTCTGCTTCTGTTATCAAAAAATGTATGTAGCGTAAATATAATATTGATGGATTTTAAAAGACACTAATAATTCCACCACATTCGGTCACCTCCTATTCGCCACTTCACCGCAACGCTCAGATGTTTCTGTGTTCCTGCAGCAATTGTACACTTCCCTGCCTGATGTCAATAGCAATATAGTCACCAGGAATCCGGAAATCAGATGTGGCAACAATGTTCATTAGATTCTGTCTGAGCAACACCTCTACACAGGGGCGGATTGGGAACTTAAAGTGGTCCTGGGAAAAATTCTTATAATGGCCTCATATGGGTGGGACCAAGTCAACTGGAGGTGGAGCCAACACAAAAGTAGGCGGGATATAGAGCTACTGGAATTTGGTTGTAGTGACATTTAGGAAAACCTGGATGTGAGAACTTAAGACACAGTGGGTTATCTCTAAAGCAATGCTAGGAAAAAGCTGCCAGTCCTGTCCTATAAAAATACATGAATCCTTTTGGATTATTTGCAACTGGTTTATACCTCTGTGCTCAAACTTGTTTAGTTGCTCCTAACACGTCCTTCCAAAATTCCCTTCATAAAACATATCTGACTTTGTTTAATAAGTTTAACTATTACGAAATATGTTGGCACAATTGTATTAGATCAGTCTGCCAGAGCAGCATATGACCACCTTACCCCACTGTTGCATCTTTTCCTGACATCCTCAGTTGCAAACTACCAGTAAAATCTCTCTATATATAATATATGAATATGTGTACTATGTGTTTTTTTAGAAAAAGGCATTCAAAATAATCCTTATAATCAATGGCTATGCAGTTTGATCACCACAAAGGTAAAGTTTTGCAAGCATCTGCAAGAAAACACTTATATTGTAACAATTGTGTATGAGCCCTAAATGTGCCTAGTGATTGGTGGTAGTTTGAATTAATAACAGTGCAGGGAGGGTTGGCAGACAGTGGCATAAGTGAAGGGGAGAGCTATTCCAAGGATTTGCTGGTGTGATATACTATGTACAAAGGAGGAAAAATTTATAATATTGTCAGTGCAATGGGGGCTGGCCATATGTTCTACAAAGTGATCTAAAATGGGACTGATGCAAGGTAGAAGGCAGGCAATGGGATCAATGCAAGAACCATTAAAGTATCACCAGAGCTGAAATAAGGCTCTGTGAGGCCTGGGGCACTTAAGACAGGAGGGTTATCATATTAGATACATTTTTGACAATTACACAGGCAAAACTGTTTGCACTACTGTTAGTTGCACACAGCTCTGCCTTCATGACCAGTACAGTATGAAGCAGGACATACCTCCCAACTGTCCTTGTTATCGGATCAAATACTGTCCTGCTCTCTCCTACCTGTTCTTATCACTTTCACCAAATGTGGCTGCTAATCTCTTTAGATCAATTGCTGTGCATGTTGGCACCAATGACAAAGTTAGAGGAAGATGGGGTGTCCTAGAGAATGATTTCAGGGACATAGGTTGCAAACTTAAGGCAAGGACATCCAAGGTAGTATTTTCGGAAATACTACCTGTGCCACGCGCTAGTACAGGGAGGCAACAGGAGATTAGGGAGGTTAATGCATGGCTAAAAGATTGGTGTAGGAGGAAGGTTTTGGATTCTTAGAGCACTGGGCTGATTTTTTGGTCAGTTGCCATCTTTATTGTTGAGATGGATTACACCTGAGTGAGGAGGGGGCTGCTGTGCTAGGGGAAAGGATGGTTAGAAGGTTGGAGATTTTAAACTAGGCTTTGGGGGGAGGGGCAAGATAGTATTTATGGGATAGACATTTGAGAATAGTAAGGAGACAAGAGTCAAGGAGGTGGAGAGGGGGGAATGGGAAGCATAGCCGATAAGGAGAGGCCCTTTTTTAAGTAAAAGGAAATACTTAAGGGAGGCAATAGAATTAAGTGTATGCTTGCAAAATGCCTG